>CM042231.1:16736707-16919207 GCA_023566465.1 Cottus gobio | reverse complement strand
CGAGGCTCCCTGTTGGCACATAGGACAAATTGATCAGTTGGTTTGCCAGCTGTCCTGGCAGATCTCTCCTTCTGTCTCTGTTTCTCTAACCACTCTCCACCTCCACCCCCCCCCCCCCCCTCCCTTTCTCTTCCCGACACTCCCTTGTATACGTACCTTGGCAAGTGAAATCGCAAAGATGGGATGAACGAATGATTGGAGTGGTTCCCCTCCCGTACACGCGTCTTTCTTCCCCCTTTTCCTCCGGTTGGATGCATTTGGGAGATTCTCCCGCTAGCAGGGTGGCCGCTTTGGCCATTTTGACTGACGCGACCCCTCCTGGCACAAGGTCGTCGGCGAGCCTGCGAATGATCCCGTTGCCGTGGAGAGTGATGGGCAAGCGCGCGGAGCCAGCGCCTTTTTTCTTATCGGAGCCTTGCATATTGTCTTGATGCGCCCCTATCATTAGACACACATTTCCAAGGTGGGCTGGCTAAACGCGTATCCGCGCTGAATTGAGGAGATAAGTCAGAGCGGCGGCCCGCTAAAGAACGCTTTTAAGCACGATGTAGGTAGGGAACGTAAAAAACAACCCATTTCTGTATGCATAGATCTATGCATAATTCTGCCTTGATTTGGGCACTATTCACGCTTGATGTCCTTGGCGTGGTGAGGGAAGTATAGTGGCAGCACGGTCAGGAACAAAGCGAGTCTACTCCATTGCTGCTTCACAGGGTGTGTGTGTGTGTGTGTGTGTGTGTGTGTGTGTTTCTGTTATGTCCCCATGCTTGGCTGGGCTGTGAGCTGAAAGCGAGAGGCTTTTCTCTGTGTAATGACAGACATTAGAAAGTCGATTACAAGGTTCTTACAGCCTCGGATACGCAGGCGCACACACACACACACACACACACACATACGTGTACACAGGGCGCAAAAAACGCATACTGTGAGCCAGGAGAGGCTGACGAGGCCTGCTAATCGATGTGTGATGGCAGGCCTTTTGTGCGCACGCGTGTGTGTTCCATAAAGGAGACGGGATAACAGAGGGCCCCTTCATTATTCCCCCTTGTGTCTTGACGAACGTTCGTCAGCCAACAGCAGCTTTGTGTGCGTCTTTGCACCCGGTGCGTACACCTCAACTCGCCCGTCTCCCACACAAAGGGGGGTGCCTGTACGCCGAGGTTCCAGACCTCTAAATCTCCGCTCACGCCTCAAATTCTGTCGCACAATTCAAATAGGTCTCCGTTGCTCTCTCTCTCTCGAAAGCCTGCTTAGCACTACTTGGTGGCGAGATAGCCGACTCGCGTTGCTAACATCAGCTAATGATTTATGCAACTCGGTTGTGCAAGCTTGCTGATATTAGCCGGAAGGGACAACCCCGAATAAGTCTCGTTTGACTGCTTCAAAGGGAAAGTGTGTAGGATTTGGCGACATGTGGTGGCTAGTGGATGAACACCCCTTCCCAGCAGCAGGGCCGCTCGCCTCGCTCAGAGCCCGCCCTTACCATCAAGAACAGAAGTCAGGCAGCGGCCTCTTTCTAGTGTTTGTAGTGTCTGGTGTTCTTGCCAGTGTTTGGTTTGTCCCTTCGGGGCTACTGTAGAAACACGGCGGCGCAACAAGGCAGACTGCGTGAAGAGGACCAGCTCTCTGTGTAGTTATATAAAGGGCTCATTCTAAGCTAATGAACATATGATTGCTGCAAACTGGTGTCCAGCAGTGAGCTCTTTGAGGTGTCCTCACAGAGGGAACAGATGGATTTCTGTGTTGCAGAAGTCTACATCTCTGCGTCATCTATTAAGTTCTTGTATCAAATTGTCCGCCTAACAGGAAGCCACGACCATGTAATATGGTAACAAAACAGCCAATCAAATGCCTGGATATCTGCATGGAGAGGGGAGCCCGTATGGAGGTTGTGTGTATTTAATAAGAGGAGGGAGAGGGACTTAAAATTGGGTGTTTAAAAAAACAAAACAAAAAACAAAGGGTGGCAGACGACAGAGCGACGAGGACGAGAGAAAAGCAGAATGCAAAGCAGTGAAGAAAAAACGAAACCACGAAAAGTGGGAAAGGGATAAGAGAGGCCAACGTATTAGGATGAGAGAGAGAAAGAGAGAGAGAGAGAGAGAGAGAGAGAGAGAGACACAATGTGGCCCCGCTGTTTAGAATACAGTTTCAGAAGAGAGGAGACCAGAGCATCGGCTGCCTGATTTCACACCCATTATAACCTGCTACAACAGAGAATGCACGTGGCAAATGAAACTGCGTAGAGGGAGGGTGTAAGATAGCGTGTGTGTGTGTGTGTGTGTGTGTGTGTGTGTAAGCGTGTGTAAGCGTGTGTAAGCGTGTCACACATGCATTTTTATGGCTTTCTTGTGTGCTGCACATGCAAGGTCATGAGTGCTTATCCCCTCCAGCCCCACATTCTCACCATCCGTAGCCTCTCTCTAAAGCCAGCGACCTAATCCACAGGCAGTATGAGGGCGATGCTTTTCAAAACTGGCAAAATAAAGTTGGATATGTGGAAAGAGGACAATAAACATTTTGCAGTGACGTGCCGGCGCATTTGCCTTGGCTCGTTTTTCCGCATCGCCTCGCCGGTTCTATCCAGCCGCAGGCCGCCGCACACGTAATGCGAGATGGGTTCAGCCAAAGTATCCACTTCTTTTCATCCCCTAATCATATGTTTTTTTTTTCTCGTCAGTACTTCCCTCTGGACTTTTTCTTCCCTCCCCATTCATTCTTAATTTTCTCTCTCATGAATTGAAAGTGAGATTTCTTTTCTCCTTCGGCTTTAAAATGCTGCCAATGCCTGGTGTTGTGCTGGAGCTTCTGTGCCAAGAAGTGTTATAAATATATATTAAAGGGGTTAATAATTTGTATTAGCTGTTCTGTATATATACAAATATATAAATAAATAATCTGGTGAACCATTTTGTAAGTCTGAGCTAAATTATTTTGTCTTTATGTTTTAAGAATGGTTACATAACTTGACAAACGCACAATAAATGTACCTCGTGTTACGAATGCTTGCAGTGCTAGAACACGGGGTAGTGCTGCACTTCAGCCTCACGCGGCCGGAATTTTTTTTTATATAACAAGTCATCAACACAGAAGAGAAACAATTTAGGTCAGACCAAATCCCGAAATATGTCATGGCTTTCAGATTTCCTTTACACGATAATGCCTGATTATTGCGTTCATCCCCTGTGCATAAACCTCCTTAAAATATGTATTTCAATGGGTTAATCACATTATTATTATCATTTTTTGATACATCTAATGTTCTACATATTTCTGTGTGTTCTTTTCCCAGCGTGTCCCCGTGGCTCCTACAAGATGTCCTCCAGGCAGCAGGAGTGTTTTCCCTGCCCGGCCAACAGTGTCTCCGAGGAGGAAGGATCTGTGCTGTGCGTGTGCGAGGAGGACCACTTCAGGACCCCCCTGGACTCGCCCTCGGCCCCGTGCACAAGTAGGAAGACTATATGTGTGTCGTACTCACGTGTGCGTCTCCATCGATCTCCATCTATGTCTTTTCACCGAGACACTTTTTGCATTAAGCGAGCAATTTCGTGTTTCATTATCGCGACCCCCCCCCCGCTCGGCCTCTCGTCTGTCTGCCCTTGCCGTTTGCCTCTCTATCCTTAAAAGACCACTTTTACCCGTCCTTCACCCCGGATCCTTTCATCCACCCCGCGACCCCCCCATAATTTTTTCCTCTCGTCGCCTCTTCGTCTGACCTGCACCCACCTCCCTGGTCCTCTGTCTCGCCCATCCATCCTCATTCTCCCATCTGTCCAGCCTCCTCCTCATCACCCCATTTCCATGTCTAGTCTAGCCCAACCTTCACCTCTCCTTCATCTAGCGCCCTCTCCTCTACGATTGCATTCCTTTCAGGAGACAGGATACGTGCTGCTCTATTGATGATGAAGTTGTGAGTTGGTCAAAAAGTTAGTTTTTTTACAGCTACAAGCTCAAAGGATTTGTTTTCTCTCATTTCCCCTTGATTGCATCAGTAAACATCCGCTGTCTCGTTTGAGCAAGAGTTAAAAAGTGGGGATTTATTTGGAGTAATCAGTCTTAGAGTTGCACATGTCTAAGGATGTCAGATAAATGCAGTTCTTACTTGACACATTTTGATAAGTTGATCTTCCATACGGGATACATCCTCATGATCGTACACGCTATTTTATGTTTTAAGGTGGACTGCCCCCTCCCCCTCCTGACCTGTGCTTCCATCTAATAGTATACATACATTATGTGTCCATCCACTGCAGCTATTTTCTCTGCCTCTTAGCCTTTATCCTTGTTATCCCCCACCGACCCGTCCTTCAACCCCTCCTGCAATCTCGCCTAACATTAGGTCCACATTATGTATTTGTCCAAAAAAGGCCCAACACCCCCCCCCCCCCCCCCCCCCCCCCCCCCCCGGTTTCCTCCATCTTTTCGGTCAACCTCATACACATTCACCCCACACTCCTCCACCTCTTCAGCCTGACATTAGAGACCCATTTTCTGCCACACATCCATTATCCACCCCTCCGCCGGACCACCCCGTTCTTTTCCCTAACCCCCCTCCGCTCTTTCTTGTTGACCCTTGACCTCGCATTTTACCTCCCTCTCTCTATCTCTCTGTCTGCGTTATTCACTCTGCGCTCATCACTCTCCTCCCACTAACTGCCTCTTTGCATCCCCCCACCCCCTCGTCATCCTTTTCTTCCGTTATCACCCCATCCCTCTTCCCTCTGTCAAAACGGAAATCTCGTCCCTCTATCCTCAAGCGAATAAACTCCATGATCTCATCCCCGGACCGTCCGTGCATTATCCGCCCATCCCTCACCTCTTACCTTTTCTCAGTACCCCTTCTCACACACGCCGAACGCCATTCTTCTCCAATGAAAATGCACTACAAGGCCGATAAGACAAAGAGCACGCGGGGTATGGCCCGATTGATTCCTGCATTGAGAGCAGCCTATTGATATGGCTTAGTAATGAGATGGAGGAATAATGGGCTCTATGTCCTGTGAGCACTCGGGGCAGTAAAACCGTGGGGTCACAAGGTCGCTGCATGCCCGACTGTGCACATTCACAGATGTGTACATATTTATGCGTGTGTGTGGTCATACTGTCTTTTATGGTAATTGCGATGGAGGAGGTGTAATTACAATATTGATCGCCGAGCTCTCTGATCCCGGTGCGATAACATTTATCGCAGCCTAATGACCACATTAATTACACTATTGATTCACTAATTATGATCATCCCCGGATTTGGCTAATCTACTGTCTGTTAAAGGCGGAAAAAAAGAGGGAGGGACACGGAGCTTGATGAATCTAGAGTTGAAGGAAAAGGGAGACTTTGTCAGACGAATTCAGTTAAATATGCACACTTTATTATCTCGGCAATTAAAGAATAATACCGGAGTAATTTCATTATTTTCCCTTTTTGCCGTTAATGCCCATTAAAGTGCCTAAATCCTTCTGTGTTTACCGCAGTTAGAAGCCTCTGCTGTCTCTTTAAAGCAATAAACTGGTTTTAAGAACTTGAAACAGGTGAACACACGGCTCGTATTATTCCCCGAATTGACTAATTACTTTTTGTTAATGACGACTATTTACAAATGTTCCATTTCGGCGCATTAGATATTTCGACGTGTCAGTGGTGAGGCCAAGTCAAACTGGAAGCAGTGAAAGAAAGCGGCTCACTGGGGACACCGAAATATTTCTTTGTTTTCAGTTTTGCAGAGTGGAACCAGCGCTGACAGGACTGCAGTGGTAATGATTGTAGCACAATAACAAAGAAAAAATATATTTATATATATATTCAAGTAATGCATAATGTTTGTCAATGTGCGCGTCTGCAAATGGATTTTTTGAAAACAGTGCCTTCCAGGAGGAAGGATAAAGTTGCAGCATAACAGTTTTAACTTTTGACTTTGAAAAAATGCATAAATGCAGACTTGACTTAACGGCACCAGTGGAAAACAACTCAGGAGCGAGTTTGTATTTGCTTCATGACAATCTTTAACTTATTTAGAATCAACATGTTATTCACTGTACATGTGAATCTCTGGTCATGCTGCTTAACCCCATCATAACAACAATTAAATGTCTGTGATCCAAATATTAAGAGGGAGAGCAGATACAGGCAACTGAATAAATCTCTATCTTTAGCTAGAGTTAGCTATCTAACTCTCTCTCTCTCTCTCTCTCTCTATATATATATATATATATATATATATATATATATATATATCTATATATAGATATATATATATATTCCTGCTTGTCCAAAACAAAAGTAGTATTTCATATTGTATCAAAACGTCTTACCTGCATTCAATATTTTGAATGCAAAAAGACATTTGAATTGCTTTGCTCGCGTATTGTTCCAGTACCACAGCTGCTACAACCCCTACTTTTACTGACCCCCATGAACAATGGATTTCCAACAATGGTTGCTTTGTGTTTTGAGTCTTGTCTGGCTCAGAAACACTGGCAATATTCTAAACCGCGACATCTAGAGCAAGTTGTGATTTGCTGTGAGTCAGTGTGTTGGAGCAGCAGCGGCGAGGGAGTCGAGGAGTCATTCGGACGGACACTCGGACGACGGAGACAGATGGAGAGCAAGAGAGGGAGAGAGGGAGAGAGAGAGGGCCCAGCTGTGTCGACATTTATCCGGCGTGTACGTGTGCTCACACGCTGAATGCTCTCCGGGCTTATGCAATGTGCTCCACGTGTGTCTGGGAGCGCGTCGCCTTCCACAGCTCGCACGCCTTCACTTATTCATTACGCGGCACGTGCACAAACTTACAAAGTGGTGCATGTTGAACAACTCGTGGCCTTTTTTTTAATGGACCATGGCTTCATTCAGCCTGCAATGTGCAGAGGACCTGCAGGAAGAGGCAGAGGTCAATCAGGACACTGACTAAGTGATGAGATTGAGTCCTCCGGTCTGACATTTTACGGCCCTTTTGAATACGGGAGTGTGTATTTTCATTTCAGCTGCTCTTGTCACATGTGGTGGGTGATTTTAAAGCACTTGAGCTGTTAAATGACACACAAAGCCCAGTGCAGGAGACAGTGGCGTATTCATACAATAGTGACACACACACACACACACACACACACACACACACACAGCCTCTATGGTGGCCAGTTCGGGGCTCTCGTGATGCGTCTGGCATATGACAACCCTCATATGAAATCAGATCGATGTTCTCGGAGAGCTAAAAGCCTTCTCCACGGTCACTCACCTTTGTTTACCGACGGTAAGTGGAGGATTTTGTTCCACGCAGCACTGTTGACATCTGTACGTAATGGACACATTTGTTCTCCGAGCTGCCCGTTCAGACAGAAGCTACTCTAAGTCATCGAAACACACGCAGCCACTGCTTTTAGCCCCCTTATTCCCAAGTGTGTTTTTCCCGCATCATCAATAATCCCTCCTCCAGCCCAATCCAATAACTGTTGGTTTCACGCCAAACCAAACTATACTGCAGCAATACCCTGTCGTTTCCCAGCAGCAACTCCACATTCCTGCTGCCATTTGGGTCAATTTTTTAATTCTTTTTGTTATCAAACCAATTGTTCTCATCGTCAAATCCTGGAACAGGATTATTGTAGCATGATGTGCAAACTGAGCCCGTGCCATCGCACCGTAATACCCGATGGACTTCGTAACCCGCACGGTTTCAATGGACTCAAACATCGTGTTGCTGAAGCGTCTCTCCTCTGATGCACTGTTACCTGGTTTCCACTGCATGGCTCGGCTGCTTTTTGGCAGGATGTCTCGTGTCGCACTGGTAATGATTCTCTCTGACCGATCAGTCGTGTTTATCGGCACCTTTATAGTATCGACTCAGCCAGCTTGGAACCTTGGCCAAGGTGGAGGTTAATATCCACAAGGTTTTGCCAAAGGAAACCCAAAAAAGATCCAGTTAGGTTGAGTAAAACCGTGCCGCACCTTGGTGCTGTGGAAATGCTGCACGTGTTGCAGTTAATTCCTTTTAAATTACACTGGGAAGTTGTATACAAGCTCCTTTTCCAGAAAATGCCTAGCCTTACAGTTTTGGAAGTTAAAACTGTGTTTTGGGAGTAAAGAATGCTGCTGCTGTGACCGCTCCAGTGTGAACAACAGACATAGACGCGAGGATGCTTTTGATTTTGAAGTATTGACGTGTACAACAGCCTTTGTCCTCGGAAAAAAAGGCTGAGTAATGTAACGACGAACCAAAACACAACCCCCTTGCTCTTGTCTCTCCAGGGCCCCCCTCGCCGCCCAGAGACCTGGTCTACACCCTGAAGCAGTCCACCCTGATCCTGGAGTGGGCCGCGCCGTCCGACGCGGGAGGCAGGATGGATCTGGCCTACAGCGTGGGCTGCAGGAGGTGCGTCGGCCGGCAGTGCGAGCCGTGCGGGGCGAGCGTCGGCTTCGTGCCCCAGCAGGTCGGCCTGACGGAGAGGACGGTGACCGTGGTCAACCTCCTCCCCAACACCAACTACACGTTCACCGTCGAGGCCTTGAACGGCGTGTCGGAGCTGCTGCCCAGCAAGAGGTTCTACACCCAGGTCAACGTGTCCACAAGCCTGCCGGGTGAGTCCCAGTTTGCCCTGTAATAATTACTGCATGCACGAGGAAAGGGCCTTTTCTTCTTCTTCTTCTTCTTCTTCTTCTTCTTCTTCTTCTTCTTCTTCTTCTTCTTCTTCCATTTTACAGTACAATACAAGTCTGCACGGGCTGGGAGCAAACAACAGCTGAGCAAGAATGAGGTCACACTGCATTTCCGAAATGGCACATGCCAGCACGCTCCAACGGCTCAGCTGAAAATGAATTTTAAATCAGCTTGCACCGCATGTGTTTCTCATTTTGAATATGTTGTTGTAGGCCAAGTTTTTCCACAGTCCACAAGGATCTGCATTTTCTTCTTCAGAGGGTTCCTGGCAATATTTGTGCTGTTTTGCTGTAGTGCTGATGTTCAAAAGCCGGCTTTGGGGAAAAATCGTATCTTCACAAGTGGGTCTGATTCTTACAGGATGTAATCTTTTGGGATCTGTTACAAGGCAGCCTTAAAAAGAAAGAGAAAATGGGCCTCACACAATAAATGTATGACCTTCATTTTATGACTTTTCAGCTTTTGTTTCATAAAAGCCCATTCTTCTTTATTATTGTTATAACATCAGTGTTGGATCAGTGGCTAGGACCGGCTCCCTACATGTGCACTTGCAGCAGGTGCCACGTATGCCTCTGTCCATAAATAGATTCCTGCAGCCTCTCGGACACACGGTGACCTTTGAAGGCGCTCGTAATCTGTGTAGATTCTCAACGTGCGAACGTCCACGTACGCCTCCTGTTCACAAAGAACACGGAGGCATTCATGAATGCAGTTGTGCATCCACCAGACTGACTCTTCACTTGTGTGAACACACACACACACACACACACACACACACACACACACACACTGTGCCCGCCACTGCAGACGGAGCTAAATGTCTCGCCCGGTTTGAGGTGATCTCATTTTCATCAGCAGAAGTCTTCAGCAGGCCACTAGCCGGGGGCTTGAAAAGCACTCCGCCAAGTAGCCCTGTCAACCAGCTCTGCAACAGCACTATTGGGAGGAGCTCAAGTGTGAAAAGACCAAACACGCACTGAGAAATGTACAAGAACACATTCTGGGCTGGAGCGCTGACGAACACTCTCTAATACAAACACTAACCTGTCATAGTGTTTATTTAAACCTTGTTTACTGCTTATTTGCTGAACTGTATATTAGTCTTAACAGTGTGATAGCATAATGAGGCATGTGTGGGGGCCGAGGAGGCTGAAAGGTGCCGCACGTGGAAGCAGGTGACGGAGAAACAATGAGAAAGTGAGAATGGCAGCGTGTGTTGTTTTCTTTGCCACTGATTGGATATTAGCTGAGAAGGAATGAGCCGGTTGTGAGTCATATGCAAGTGCTGAGGTGGCAGCAGCACTCAGCGGGGTCTCGGGTAAGTTTCAGTTGAGCTATAACACTTTATTTATGGTGAACTCTCACTTTATGACTGCAAGGAAGTGAGAGGTTTGCATAAAAAAAAGATAATTTGAGTTTTTCCTATGTAGTAAGCTGGCTGTGCGTGTGTGCTGGCTACAAAGACGGCAGCTTCAAGGAGATTTAGAATAAATGTGTGCGCTTCCTAGTGGCCCAGATTCTCTTGTTGGCCAACTGTAAATGTTACGCAAGAGTAACATCTGGACATCAGGACCCCATAGAGTGAGCGAGAGCCTAAGAGACAGCTTTATGTGCACAGCTGGCCCCGACCAGTGCGGTGCCCTATCGGCCAGATTGTAGCCGGTAGGCCAGTGTGCCAAAATACCACGACACGTTTGAGAAATTAATCGTACTGAGTCTGCATCCTTGATGTTGAATGAACCACAAATATATCTACAGCTGTTCGGGTTTGTACTGGGTAACAACCACATTTAAGAAAACATGAAAGACGGCCTACCCAGTAAACAACCTGGTATTCAATTCAATTTATTTGTACAGCCCAAAATCACCCCTCTCAGACAAATGTGTGATTTGCCTCAGAGGGCTTTACAATCTGCACAACAATACTCCTTTCAGTATGCTCGCATTGCACTTACAGTATTTTAAAACGTGAAGCTGCATTAAGCAATATTTGACGGGACAAGAGAAACAAAAAGGCTTTTCATTTCATTTTCGTTTCGGCGAACATTCGCCTTCCTTCACCTCCAGCAAACAAGGAACATCACGGGCTTGTTATTCCAGTTGAATTTCTATCCACCCGTGAACTTAGATCCAGCGTAAACGTTCCACTTGAGTCTTGTTTAGTGCACCACATCCACGAGACGAGTCATACTTGTACACCTGTTTATCAGTCGAAATCTATGATCGCCCGGCTGACGCCAACACGGCTGAAAAGCTCCATCACAGCCGCCTCCAGCTCCCTGAGGGGATTTAGTCGGCCAGAAACCCTCCGAGCTCCAAGGTTAGGGACCCTATATGGGGGAAAAGGACTGTCCCCACAGTTCCTTCAACCTTTCTCCCCTTTTTATCTCCCCTCTTCTCTGTCCGTCTGTCTCGTCAGCAGTTGCCACGGCGTTGATTTGTGGTTATTATGGGGTATTAGGGTGCGAGTTGCCCCGCTAACCGTGTCATCCGGAGGGATTGGACAAGGGGTTAGGTTAGTGTGTGTGCAGGGTTTCAGAAGACTTTCTGTGTCAGGGAGGATTTAGACCGACATTTGGTGTGGTGCTTAATGCTGCCTGTGTGTGTGTGTGTGAGAGTGTGAGTGTTAGAGAGAGCGAGAGAGAGCTTTCAAAAGGAGACGTATTTGCTTTAGAATCTCATTACGCTCGTCTTGTCTTACCTCTCCTGACTTCACCGGCCGCGTGTCAGCTTCTGTTAGAGGCCCATGTGGTTTCCACACAATGCCGGCTGAGATCAACGGCCAACCAACGAAAAGGTCACCCAAGCCCTCGTGCCCGCTCTCCTCAACGGACGGCTCTCCCCCTCGGGTCAAGTGAGGTCGAACCAATCCGTCAAAACAACCAGATTTGGGGCTATAACACTGATACATGCTAATGTCCCACACAAAACATTGTCGGAGAAACGGGTTAAGGTCTCCGACAATGTCTAAATGTCTCTAAATAAGGACTCCGTGTGCCGGTATTTCAGCTGCAGGATCAGCCATCCGTGGACAATCCTCAACCTTGTGTCCGTACATGTGAGTGCAGCCTCCACACCGAGTCTTTACACCATCAAAACCCACTGACCTTTATGAATACTGCAGCAGGGATGTGGAACAAAGCTAACACACACGCGCTCGCTCACTTCGCCTTCCTCTCTTGCCACCTCATCATCTCTTTATTACTTTTTCTCTTCCCTCTTTTTTTATATACCTTCTATTTCCTTCCTCATTTCCCCCACCTTATCCTTTCCTGCTAAACTCACTATTCTTAGATGGTCATTTCTCTCCCTCCTCCTGCTGCCACCACCACTCTTTCCACCATCTTCCCTTTTTTGTCTTGATATAATCACAGCTACGTTCTTCCTCCTCCTCTCCTCTCTCGATCCTCTATTCAACTCTCTCCCCTCATCTTCTCTTACTGTACCGTATTTGTTTTTTCTGGTAAGCTTGTTAGCAGCGGGTGGCTCGGTTTAGCTGGCAGCTGAGGGCCAGGAAAGCCCGAGGATTTAAGGGCACAGCCGGAGTCGGGGAGCCAAGGTGCTAACGGGTGCTGTATTATGGCCAAATAAAAAACCCAGTGTGCACACATAGACACACAGGGGGTCAATTTACATCCGTGCATACACTATGAGATTTTTTCTTTCTTCGTGGATGAAAAGCATTTCAAATCTGGCGACATTAAAAAAAATCCTCCATTGAAAACCAAATACAAATTGAATTTGTCTCTTCCCCGAATGCTCGCAAATGTGCAGGGGAGTAGTGGATTGCTCCCAGACAGATGGGGTTTTATCAGGACTCTCCAGGCCACTAAGGGGAAGGGTGGGTGGGGGTGAGGGTGTGGGGGCGGGTTGCATGGTATGCCAAGGATGGGTGGATGGATAAAAGGGATGGGGAGAGAAGGGATAGAAACATGACTGGAGTCGCGTGAGGAGACCGGGGGCCTGGGCTGGGGGATCAGTTTTTGCTCCCGGTCTCAAGGGGCCCTTATCCAGCTGTGGATTAGGGATGCATGTGTGAGTGCTCTCTCGTGCACCAGGCCCATAGGTTTTTAATTTGCATGATTTACCACGCTTGCATGCAATACGTGGTAAATCATGCTTGATTTGTGTATGGGCAAGAGAGGATGCCGTAGTGGCATGTTGCCTCTGCAGTGTTCAGTGTGTGTGTGTGTGTGTGTGTGTGTGTGTGTGTGCGTGCGTGTGAGATCAGAACACACTCGGGTTGAATGTCTTGGCCCCCAGTGGTACATCCAAAGCGCTTTAGCTGAGGCAGGGGAGAAGAGAGGGGATGCGGGCAGGCTGCAGAGATGGGGGTGGAGGTGTGGGTCAGGGAGGAGGAAGGATTGGCATTTCAATATCCTGAGAGGATTACTGGCCTGGCTTTAGATGGCTGGTCCCCGCGGAGTTACATGGGCCTGAGAGGTGGATGCATAAAGGGAGGAGAGGAGCGAGGGATGAGCACAGAAGTGGAGAGACGGAGAGAGGTGAGCGGTGTGGCATTGTGATGTCTTCTGGGTGAAGGGGAAAGGAGGCGCGCGGTGAGGAGCAAAGGCGAGAATACATGTATTTCTTAAAAAATGTGCAAAACAGTTTTTTTGGTCTGAACTATCTGGTGCTTTAAACAAATATGACGTGTGTTTACGAAGTTTTTGTGTGTAAATTTAGGTCAGGAGATGAGAGAGCAGTGTGGTTCTGAGATAAAAAGGGAGGAAATGGAAGAGGAGCACGAGGAGTCATGAAGACGAAAGAAGCGAAGGAGAGGGAGATGAGCTGGTGGTGCGGTGTGGGAACACGGGAGAAAAAAGCTGTTAAGTCGAGGGAAGCAGACATTGGAGGGAATGTGGTTGCCTTCCAACTTGACGTTACTGTGAGGAACTTTTTAACTGGTAATAAAGCAGTCTCAAAGGATACCTATGCCTCGATTATATATGACCTACATAATTAAACGAATCTGCCGACCAAGGTCGTAATTCTGGGCCCCGCCAGAGGAAAAGGAGAGCTGAGCCAGAACTGTCAGACCCCCGCTGCAGAACAATGAGAGGGATTCTGAAGGGATGCTGGCGTTCGGAAACACACTTTTGTCCAAAGGGACAGCTGTAATCAACACCAAAGTTTCTTGAAGTAAAAGTACAGTATTACAGTAAAAGTACAGTATTATCAGCTAAATGTACTGAAAATAACAGAAGTAAAAGCGCCCTGAATAAATTGAGCACTTATTATATTATTTAGTTGTCATATAATGTGGTAGGAAAGGAGAAATGAGTGTTCTGCGGCACTAATCTCTATATTATAATGTTTACATTTTTGGGGGGGAAATTCTTTGCACCGCTGCCTGTGATACGTTTTCTGTCGGTTCAAAGGATTTAAAGGAGAAAAAGACTCCTGGATGTGTGAATGATGAGAAGGGAGGCCAAACAGACCGGCTCTGACTCTGTTGATTTTCTAAGAACTCTGATTAACTTCTGAGTACACGTTTCAGTTTGGCTGTTTGAATATTTATAGGTTTGAGTCTACATTAATTTGGGATCACACTTTCCCTTACGCCAGGTAATGTTTTTTTTCTTCTTCTTTTCATTCCTCCACTTAATGAGCGCTCCTCAACTGTCAACCGTACAAAGCTCTTCTTCTTTGTCATTTTGTTTCCAATACCCTCTTTTTTTTATTTTATTTTTTTCACGCCCCCCCCCCCCCCCCCCCCCCCCCCTCTAATCCCCGCCTCCAGCCCTCTGCATAGAGGCGTTTGGATCCTCTTTGCCTCCTTAATTAGAAGTGATGGGAAGGTGAAGCTTCAGCAGGCAGCAAATGAATAGAGTCATCAAGCTACTTTTCAGGGCTATAGCCCAGCCACTTAAGATGCTTTTTCACCCTGTGATGGGAATTTTAATTGCCTACCTCTTGGCTTATAATTGGAGTCTATGAAGAGGCACTCTCAGGGTTGTTAGTATGTGTGCTCTGTATGTGGATTTGCAGGCTGTTCCTGGTTATTCGCGGGAATTGTGGCATTCACTTAGCAACAAAAACAAAGCTTTGAGGTACTGGATGACACTCTCACGCACACACACACAGTGTTATCCTCGTAATCAGAGTGCTATACAAGACTTGAGATGTCCTTGATGAACATCTTTTGCTAAACCGAGGAGGGGAGGAAAACGGGACAAGACACAAACTCTCTTATTGCCAGGACTAGAGAGAAAAAAGTTCAAAATGCATTCTCATCTGTCGTTTTTCTACCATGCGGAGAGAGAGAGAGAGAGAGTGAGGGAGGGAGGGAGGGAGGGAGATGTGGAGGGAGAGGGAGAGAGAGACGTTCTGAATGGCCTCTCTAATGCAGCGGTAGGTGGGTGACAGACATCATCAGACACGAGCACCTCTCATGTTTGTGTGTATTTATACCCTCGACATCAAGTTTTTACATGTGATAAAAAAAGAGATCAGAACAACACACTGTGTGTTTTTGTCTTTTTCAGTGAGATCTTTTATTCTTTACTTGATCTCTGAGGGCTGCTCCTCAAGTATTGCACTTAAGTAAACATTTGAGTAAAATGTATTTCTGTGTCATGCTACTTTATTACTCTTCTACATTTATTTGTAAGCTATATTTGCTCGTTTACTTCACAAACCAAGAGTTGACATTCAAAATAGATGATCAGCATCAATACATATGATGTGTTCTTTAAAGATTAAACTCCATAATAGTATTTTTAATTATTTGCAATTACGACACATATACAATTACAACAGTAAAATGCAACTGTAGTGTACAAGTTGAAGCATCAGTAATAGTGATATATTAATAGTTCCTCACAATTTTTTCGGAATTATGAGTACTTACATTTTAATGCTATATTAACTTAAAGGGATAGGTAATATTTTAAAAGGATTGGTATAAATCTCAATGATCAATGATCAATGCACTCTTCAAAGACACAAGACACCTCGGACAAAAACTTCTGTTTTACCTCGCAGCACACAAGCTGCTGCTCTCCCACTTATTGGGTGACGAACTAACCTTTTAAAAACACTAACATCACAGAATAATTTACAAAAACTAACCAATTGAGGCAAATAAAGAGCTACCGCCGTGTTCTGCGAGGTAAATTACTGTTTTATTTGTCTTTTAAGCAAAAGGTCTGTGTACGTCCTCCAGCACTGCAATCTCCAAACCTCGTATGCACTACGTCATATCTCTCTCAACATGTTTGACTTGCACTATAAAAGCAAGTCATAAAATAAAAGGGGACGTAGAGACGATTGTGTTTTGTGTGCATGCGTCTGATCGCACCGCAAGTATGCGAGAGGCAGATAGAGCTTTCTTCACCTTCTCAGCCAATCTCCTGCAGCAGGCTTGGGTCAGCCACCCGCCCTGTGTCTGTGTGTGTGTGTGTGTGTGCGCGTGTGTGTGTGTGTGGCCTGTGTTTGTATTTGTTGGAGGCTCCGGGCCGAGTCTGTCTGGCTTGACGGATGTGTCGTGATCAGACCATGCCTCTGCCTTTAGGCGAAAGCACACTGGGCCTGAAGAGTGTTCAGAATCAGTCAGTGAGCAGCTGTCAAGAGCAGTTTAAGCAAGTCGGCCCTAGTCGCTCTCTCCCCTGGTGGGAGTGTGGGATGCCAGATTTGACAGATTTTTTTAAGCGTCGAAGTATGAGCCGTCAGGTAACAGGTAATTCTTTATTTATTTCTTGACATATACTGCAGGTCCTCGCGTGGGTTTTTCCCATAAAACCACCCTGTAATATGACCCGACATCCTCTCATCGGACTTAAATTGCGTGCATGAGCAGAAATGCGTTGCCTTTTCCATTGGAGGCCGCTGTCTGGGACCTGGTGTTTTTGCACAGCTGCATTATGTTGATGGAGAACTTTTGAATACGCCATGCAGCGAGAGGCTCTTTGTCTCGCTCGCTTGTTCGCTCCCCGTTCCGGTCTTTCTCTCTCTCGCCCACCCACCAACTGACTGACACATTTAATCATTCCATCACAGAGACTCTTCTCTCCGTTGCACAGACATACACTCACACACACACGTGCACGCACGCCTAGGTGGATCAACAACATGCAACATATAATCTTACGGTTTAGATGGAAATGTGCCCCGATCCAGGTGTCTTCGCTGCACAATTCCTCGTCCTCACAGACAAAAAAGCAAGGTTTGTGCGTGTGCGTCGCACCTAGATGAGGCTCCCTCCTTCTGATAATACCCACAGATAATACCCGTAACAATGCTGTGTCCATTTGTGCATTTGGAGGCGTCCAGGCGCTCGGGTGCGGATGGGGGCAGATTAGACCGAGTGGCAGGCGGTTGGAGGGGGGCGGGTTGCCAGATAGCGCTCCACTGCTGGGGCAGGGCGATAGCCACAGATGAAAAATGGCAAGAGGCGTTGCAAGATAGTGAGACCTGGGTGGGGTAGCTGCTCTGGTATACAACATCATTTAGATTAGGGCGCAATCACATGCATGCACACATGGCCACCTGGTGAGTCGGGAAGTAAAAGATCTTGAGACTTTGAACCGAACAGTTTGGAACCGTCCAAATATTTATACATGTCGGCTTACTTCTTGTGAAAGATGATAAAAGATGTTATTTAATGCCTTAATAGGTAGGCTTCTGTAGAAACTGTATTTACTGCCACTGTTCAGTGTTTAAATCTGAAGCAGGGTCACTCTTTGTTGTTAGTGATAGCTAGATGTATTTCTTCTCATATCAGAGAGCAGCTGGTAACCTGCGTGCTTCTATTTCAGTCGGTGCAAGGAATGCATTGCTTTATGGTTAGCACCTGAGAGGATGCTGCAGTATGTATCCGCAGAGGTGAATGTGTGCAGCAGTGGATTCTGGCTTCAGGTTATCAAGTGTCTGACGGCAGGGTATTTTGAATACTTACAATCTCATAGGAACTACAGTACGTAACTCATTTCCTGATCAGCTTTTCTTTTTTTTTTTTTTTACGGTGGACCTGAAAGCTTAACACACTGCAAATAGCCACAACACCAGCAAATGAAGACATATCTTCACCAGTTTGACAACACCTTTGTAGCATTTAGAAAGTTAACCCAGCGTTAGCCTTTAGCTTATGATTAGACTGCCAATTCAAAAGAATGTATAGCGGCACAGGCAGAGTTATGTAACTAATTGTATTCCAATTGGAGATTAGTTAATCTCTTTAATGTATTTTTGTGTGTCTTGAAGTTTATGTTTTCGTAGTTCGGGATGTTGATGTTTTCCTGGTTTGGGAAGTTGATATTTTCCTGGTGTGGGAAATGTATGTTTTAATGTGTCGTGAAGGTTTTTCCTGTGCAGTCAAGTTGGTGAAGACGTTTCTTCCTTTGCTTGTGTATTTGCTGTGCTTTCCAGCTCTCGGGCCATCGTAGTTTTTACATTGATCAAACCGCACGTTACTGTCAAGTTATGATGAATGAAAATACTTGCAAAAGTTAACCACCCAACTTCTCGGCCGTCTGAAACTTTAAAGTCTTCATTAATCTCATGCACATGTAAATGCGCGCTCCACTGGGACTTTGGAACCCCTGACAGAAAGCTTGTGGCAGTCGGGTAATAAATGCCCCGGGGACAGCCGAACCAAAAGAAACTAAACGCTCCCACTCCTCCGCTGTCAGTCACTATCCGTTTAACCCCAGGTGCAGTGCCCACAGGGAACAACGCTCTTGCTTCCCATTAACCGTTTGAACAGGAACAGGCCTGACGGATACAGCTCTCTCAATCCTCCCCCGCCTCAGCGACTTATAGCTACACGCTCTCTCCCGTCTTGTCCTTCTCATTCCCAGCACGCGCGCAGCCTCTCGCTCTTTAATACGCGAAGGCACACGGGAGCGCGTAGAAGTTGCAATGCGAGGCGAACGTGGCGAGAAGTAGAACAATGAAACCCCCTGCTGAGAAGATGGATGTCATCTCAGCAGGGGCACAAACGGGCCTGCGGGGAACAGCGGATTCCCCCGAGAACAGAGACTGGGAGACGGCGAGAGAGTGGACCCATAGAAGTGAGGAAGAGGAAGGGGCGGGGGCGGGGCGGGGGGGGGGAGGAAGGATGACTGCGAGATGTTCAGCCCCGCTTGTGCCGGCGCCTCTGGGGAGAGCAGCTCCTCGCGCCTGTCTCCTTTGATAACGACACAGAGATGCCAGTTGCACCTCAGCTGCCTCGGTGCGAGAGCCTCCAGCAGGGGCTGCCATTTCGTGCCACAGTCTATTCATGGATCTACCTGCCATAGAGACCCGAGCGTCCCCCCCGTGCAGGATTGGGTATCGAGAATCGGGGCTGACTTGGAACTCAGAGGGACCCGAAGGATTTGTTAAGAAATCTGCTTTCCAATGCAGCCTTTTCCATTTCTGAGAGCAAGTTAGGGCCACCTGTGGCTCACATAATGCAGCATGTGTGATAAAAGCATTGTTCTTTATGCTCCCAGTGGTGGTCACGATTAAGCAGAATCGACATCCAAACTAAAAGATAGCAACTACGTAACTGGTGTGTTGCAAGAAAGAGAATGTTCATATTTTCTTTTCACCAAAGAAATTGTTATAATACCAAATGATTCATGAAAAACATTTGAACCCAAACCACAATCTTTTCCTAATCCCCATCTGTTACCGAAACCTAACAAAGTACTTTTGTTTGCAAAAGTCACCCTAAAAAACTAAGTAAACCTCCATTGGATGTTTATTTTGAAAATGCACTCAATGCATCTAAAGGAAGTGTGTGTGTCCACTGACCAAGCGGTGGCAACAACACAGTTGTCTCGGCCTTGAGTTTGGGACAAAGCTCTACAGGGGTATAGAAACGTACCCTCAGTTCGTATTCAAAAAAATAAACTCACGAGCAGTGGGAATCTATAAAATCCTAATTGAGACCCAGCCCTGGCCTGTGCTCACAGCCTATGGCGGTTTAAGCAGCGAGGGGCACAGCTGTGTGCTGCCTGTTTGCCGTTTTGTGCCAAACTCTGTCCATTATACTTCCCTCATGCCTCCCTTTTTTTCGCTCTCATCGCGGCGTCCCTTTGAAGTCCGTGGGTCATTATCTCTGCCGGCGATTGGTATGTGTACAGCAAAGCTTTCATAGCAGATCTCATCAGAAGCTGTATGTCTTGGTGACGAGTGCCTATCAGTGTGTCTGCCGTGTGATTTCGTCTGTATGATGAGACTTTGAAAGCGTCTTCTCCGTACTGCCAGAGCTCTTATTGCCCACAAGGCCACCGACTCTCCTATATTACTTGCGAAAATCATTGTGCAATTGTGTGTGTGTGTGTGTTTTCTGTCTGCGTGTGTACTTGTGTGAGTACAAAAGCCATTTCAGACGGCAGTCGGCATCGATTTCTTCCTCTCAAGTACAAACGCCAAAACCAACACTACCCGCCATTTGCTGCCATACACTCTTGTGTTTGTGTGTGTGTGTGTGTGTGTCTGTGTGTTGAAGTGGTGGGCGCACAGTGTCTGCACTCATGCCAGCTGAACCTGTCAGTATGTCTTGGACGCTATTATGTCCACACAGTAACCATTTCTCCGTGGTTGTCTCCATATTCCCCACAGAAATTGTTTTGAAATGTGGAAAAGGTAAAAGGCAAATGCTGACAAATGCAGTTGATGGTCCCACAAAGATTGAACCTTTCTCATCATTCTCTGGGTCTTCTTGTCCCCGAAAGATATTTTTGAGATGACACAGTGCATATCTGTTGTCTCTCTCTGCCAGGAGATTATGTATTAGGTCTAGTGGGTGTGCATACCGCTGGACGCATCAACCTAATGTTGTTTTTGCTCATTCATGACTGTATGATCAATAACCTCTTTTGCGGTTGCGGTAGTCACACTTTTCTGAAAAGGTATTTTATTCACTGTTTTATACAGTCTTTGAATGTTGACCGTTCAGTAGGTGCCGCAAGTGATCTACACGTGCATGGTTCTGCTACGACTTACAAATCGTCCGTCTCTTTCTATTTCTTTGCCTTACGTAACACAATTGTAAAGCATGTATGTATGTTTAAAATGACAAAAGCAAATATAGCGGCAATCACCGGTTGTTGGGCTGATGGTGGCCGTTTGGTATAATTTAAACACAACACCCGACCCTACTGGGCAGCAGAATCCCGCGGTGTGTTTAGCTAAGCGCGCTAACGGCTAACGGAACTGAGCGCACACCAGGGCTGACCGTTAGTATGAGTGTAGGAGCAGGCGGCATCGAGCGCTGTGGTTGCAGTTTGCGACACGCCTCCAGTAAGTCCTCCATCTCAAAGAGTGCAGTACTGTGAGACGCGGAACGCAACGGGGTCAACACTTTAACGGCGCCACCGCTTTGCACTCGGCGGTTTACGTCGCCACAGTTTCACTCGGGTGTCGGAAAAATGCGGCAGCAGTGTGTAGCCAGCCGCTCGGTGCCGGTTCAGACAGCTGCATGGATTAAAATGAGTATATCTGAAAAACACATCTGATACACTTACAGTCTAGACAGGGGCGAGGGCACAGTCATGGCTTGTATTCATTCAATCAAACAATAGAGCAGTGGTTGTTACAGGCAATCCAGACGTAGATCTGCACTCATCTAAGTGCACTTTGCTGAAGCAGCTACACAACCCCTTAGGAAAGGTTGCATCATATTTCTTATACCTGTTGCATACTGCATCATACACACATACAATTTTTATAGTGCATGGTTTAGAAATTTGAACAACAGTTCGGACACTGCTCGTTTGTTAGCAACGCATGTTTGAACCCATGTTTGAACCAAATTTTTTAGCTGCAGAGGTGGAAACGATCTCTTTAACAGGCGTATCACCTCTGTCTTTGAGCCTTTAGGTGATTGTGTGTGTGTGTGTGTGTCTGTGTGTAGAACTCCTGCTTACTTGACTTGTTTTGTGCGCGTCAGATTGAGCCGTTATGTTTGCTCGGTCTGGAGACCGGCACCAGTCTTTTGCATAATTTAGCACAGAAGGTGAAAAAAAAACAAAAAGCAAACAATAGCCTGCAGAAGGCTCGTTGACACTGTGTTCTTGGTTTAGTGTACTCTCTTTGTGTTTGGGTGGCAGAAGGGCTTTGAGAAGTTAGAACTTCCTCGCGTCTTTCATCTGAGCCAGTGGCTGCCTCTCATGTACCGTGGGAGTAATTGCTTTATTTTTCTAATGAGCCAGGCTGCATTTTATTTCCTCTATATAATGAATGCCTGCATATTAATCAATCACTCAGAATAATTTCTCTGCGAGTGTTTATTTACTTTCCTGCATGCTGTTCATTAGCATATGTCCCTCTCCGACAGCGTACTGTATTGATTATGTTGCATTATGTCGAGGTATTACAATGACTTGAAGCCTCAGAGCAAAAAGTATTTACCCTTTCAAAATGACATTAATTGGCATTTTAAGTGTTTTCTGAACAATTTTCAGGCATTGAATTATTGTGTTTTAGAGCTTTTACCCAAAAATTCAAAATTAAACATTGTAGGGAAACCTCAAACAAAACCAGATATCTTCTGAGGTTGCATATTGTACCTCATTCTATTTCTGCTTTTATGCAAATTATAGAGGACACCAAACTGTATTTATCTTGTCCGACATCAGAGAAATACCAAACAAAAATGTTTCTTGCTTTATTTTATTTTTATATTTAGTATACAAATAGAATAGAAATGGCACAATGACGACTAACTGCAAAGGCTCAAGGGCATTGAATCTAACTTATTTATAATTGACATTATTTTGAATTTAAATGTCATGTTGAATTGTTAACCTGTCCACTAGATTTTACATTGTTTAAAATTAAAAAAAAAAGTATCATCCTATATTCTTAGGACAAAACTACTATTTGATTGTAAACAAGTTGAGAGACAATCACACACTAACACACAGTCACACGTGCACATACACACACACCCTGGTTTATCATACTGCCTAGGATTTCTTCCATTCAGCTTGAGTGGACAGACATAAAAATCACTGATGGATGCCATGATACGTACACTCACAGAAGTCACCATGAATAATAGATAATACCTGTATTTTTCGACATACAAAAAAACAGATGGATGGAGATGGACACAGAGTGAGAGACAGATCTCAGAGCGTGTCTTTGATCCGCCGCCTAAAATGACTGTATTATCCCACTGTTGTAGAGGAGGACTGAAGGAGCTGCACAGATGCTCTCTGTGTGTGTGTGTGTGTGTGTGTGTGTGTGTGTGTGTGTGTGTGTGTGTGTGTGTGTGTGTGTGTGTGTGTGTGTGTGTGTGTGTGTGTGTGTGTGTGTGTGTGTGTGTGTGTGTGTGTGTGTGTGTGTGTGTGTGTGTGTGCTTCCATGGTTTCGCTCATGTGTGAGAGTGACAGGCACAACACATTCATTAGAGTGGCTGTTTTCACACCGGACAGAAATGAATTGATGGTTAAAGGTCAGGAAAAGAGATGAGCAAGGAAGAGGAGCCGTCAACTGATAGGGTGACGTGGAGGAGGGGGGGAGGGAAGGAATACAAAGAGAAAACAAACATAACGGAATCAGGGACAGAAATAAATGGAAAGAAATTAGGAACAGAGGGGAAATAATTGAGTGCCGAATCCTGAGGTAATAAATATTGAAATAAACGTAGTAGATTGCAAAGAATTGGTAAAAAAAAAAAAAAAACATCATCAATCAATCAAAGATCTTGTAAATAATGTGTCCGAACGGTATACCCGCCCCACACACACACTCACACACACAGACTGTTGGTCGGCGACGCACTCAGCTGTGTTATCACTAGCAGCGCCTATACCAGCAGGGGACCGGTTGAGAGTAGTGAATGAGGAGTCAGCAAGAAGTCAGTATAAAACGTTGTTTGTCAAATGTTTTGAGGAAGTGCGAGTCATCGCAGCCACGAGAGGTCCTCGAGCATGCTGCTGTAACTGAGCAACCCTAAATATTATGCGGTGTGTTGCAGCAGAATGCAAGGTTAGCCACGGACAGACAGAGGAGGTGCACACTCACTCACGAACGCACAAACGCAGTCACAAATGCGAGCGACTGCAAGATCCTCCTGATGGAGATGATTATCAACTCGTACAAAAAAAGATGACAGGAAACACCCCTTACACTCTGGCCCTGCCACTGAAGTGAACCCTAATGGCCCTGATGGCAGCGCTCCTCCCAAACATGAGGCCTTTTGACTAAGCTAACTGCACCCCTTTGTTTTTCTTAGTATTTTTGAGTGACAACTCATTTTGCTACTTCATTATACATGGCATAAATTGGCACTTAAGCAAGAGTGGGTGGTGCTTTTCCGAGTATCATACTTTGGGCTGCCTGTCATTTGTTGATAGGGAAACAAAGAACTGGGCTTTTCCCCGGTAATTACGCTGTTTGCTTGGCGAGGCCCGCCCCATCTAAATATGGAAGCTTTCGCGCTGCAATATCCATCTTCAATTTTGCTCCCTCCATTGCGATCAATAGGAGATGAAAATATCTGTCAGGCTCAATTACACCGCGGCTCCTCTAGATTGAGTCAGAAAAAAAGGTTCTGGGGTTTCAGCCTAATTGCAGAGACTCTGAGAGGAAACGGGGCGTACAGATTAAGAGCTTCTCCAACCGGGAGTCTGGTGTCGATACAGACTTGTCAGTCAATCTATATCTGTGTTGATCTATTGTCAGTCCCACACACACACACACACACACACACACAGACACACACAGACAAAGAACGTACGGAGAGCTTTTCCATTCATGGAGTGCGATGAAGTTGTCTGCTCTGACACAGATCAGCTTCAATAATGAATGCGTTACCTGCTTCTGTCCTTGTTCATTCACTCTCTTACTTCCTCGCTTCTCTTTAAAGCCTTGTTGGACCTCCACAAACTGTCTCTTTTGCTCTCTCACCTCAGATGTGCTTACTGCATATATGTATCTATCAATATGTCAATGCCTGCTTTCTGCCAATGTCCACCTTGAAGGACAACTTGCAGCATTCCTCCCTCGCTTTGTGTAGAAACGGGAAACGCAAAGAGAGTAAAGGACGGTTTCTGATGCCCCCGAGGGGAAACCTCTCTCATGCTCTTGCATTCATATTGATTGAGACTGGAATCCCCAAACTCATCTCTCTGTTCTCTCTCTCTCTCTCTCTCTCTCTCTCTCTGTTCTCTCTCTCTCTCTCCTCCTCTTTGTAGCCCCATCTCTGATCAGTCAGCTGCGAGCGGAGAAGATCGAGCAGAAGAGCATCACGTTGGTGTGGAGGGAGCCTTCGTACCCCAACAGCAGCCGTGCCGAGTACGAGGTCAAGTACTATGAGAAGGTAAATCCACTGGTTCATCAGAGTCGGTCCACGTCTTTGTTTTTTACTGCTACTTTTTTGCTCTACCAAGTCTTCTAAATACAATAGCCCATGGTTTCTCCTTTTGAACTTTTAAAAGTCATACTCCCACGCCGTGAGTCTGATTGACACAAAACGTGGTATCCATCCCAAAGCATTCCCAAAAACGCCTATTTGCCCGAAAAGGTCTTCCCGTTAGTCGGTTAGCGAAATCTTGTTGACGTCATGTGTTGAGATTATCCAGATATTTAGATGGGACATTTTTGTTATTACGCTGTTGAAACTTGTCCGCCAAGTGTTTTTTTTTTGTATTTACTGATGGAACGACAGCTGTGCCGAAGAAGAGCGTGTCATCATCACATCAAAACAAAGTTGTTTTTTTTGAAGATCCTTGAACAAATGTCTCATTTTGAATAGTCTGAATGGAGCGATTCATCAAAGTGAATGGGTTTGTATTAAATACACTTTCCTTCATGAATATAACTTGGGCCTCCTTTGTGTGGGGAGAGCGGTGTTGTGCATTTCAGAAATCATTCCATCCCTCTTTTTTCAATACATTTTTACTTTTTGACCAAAGAGCGCTCTAAAAGTTATTTGAAATTGTTTTGAATCATACAAGTAAGAAACAATCCTACGCAGCCACCACTGGAAGCCACTTAAGCCACAAAAAGCATAATACTAATACACTGGGTATAAACACAATGAATAGACCTGAGCAAAACACCCGAACTGCACATCATTCAAATATTGATTTAGAATTTGAATGGCATTGTTATGCTTATCACGTATTTGAAATTCTCTCTAACTCTCAATCATCAATCTCAGCACCGGACTGGACAATCCTGTCGGCCCATCATTCGGGTTCTGGTTGTGGCGACCGCATGGACCCCCAAAACCATCCATTTGTTTTCTCTTGCTTTGGTGTGCCATGTTGATGTGCCAGTCCGTCATGAGTGACACTTAATGTAGCGATGACCAATGACACATTTCAAGGAAATAGAAAGTTACCACAACTGGAGGTGGTATTCTTTTACAATCCTTCCCGCGAGATTAAATAATAAAAACAAAAGTCTTGTATTATTTTAGTGAGTTTCAAGGGCCAATTATGTAGAACCCTCAGTCCATATTACTGCCACATTTTATTTTGCTTTTACGGATAACCACTGTAATTCCATCGGCCTGATTGCGCTGAGTTAACATAGCACTTTGTCAGATTTCGGCCTCCCCCGTCAACAAGCCGTAGTCTTCACAGTAAATCTGTCATGCGCGTAAATCACAGCTGTCACGTTCGCACTTCTACATTTTCATACGCCGCATTTTCTGGCAAACGGCAGGCCTTTTGTATTTGCCGGTGTCACACTCGCGCCCGTTTTTCACACCTCCTCCTCTCCTCTATGCTTCACCATATTTAATAAAGCCCTGCTCCTCACCGCTCTACTCCCACTGATTTAGAAAGAGAGAAAAAATCGGGGAAGATTTAGAGGAAGGATGGGCGAGAAGAGAAGGAGAGATAACAAGAGGTACGTTGTAGAGCGGTTTGGAAGAACAAGGTTCCTGTGTGATAACTGAGGGATGGTATTAGGCACAGATGACCTGGTGAAACGATGCTTGTAAGAGCAGAGCGATGGAGAGAAATGAAATGAAGAGGCTGGATGGAGGAGAAAAGCAGAACGAGGAAGGCAGACGAATGGAGAGAGAGAGCGAGGGAGAGAGTAACGGATAGATGGAGAATAACTGACAGTGAGAGAGGAAAATTGGTGACAGGCCATGAAATGAAAAGGCAATACAACTACACTGCAGCAAAGAGCCTATTTAAGTATGAAGCATGGCTTTGCTTACTCAGTGTATAGCCTCTCTATTCCTCCTTTATTTTGTCCTTTTATTTATGGGCCCCGCATCTACCGCTATTTCTAAAATCACTCGTTAAACATTCGACGGCGCTACGGCTCCCTCTTTTAAAGCGTGTTTTAATCCTTCGACGGCCGCAATGACTGTCACCGATGATGACCGCCGATGATTCACTCCCCGTTTACCCGTGACTTGAGACCGCAAAGAGTCATCTCTGACTCTGTTGTTGTTTGCCTCCCACCAATCGTCTCCACTCCATCCTCCTTGTCCGTCTCCTCTCTGTGTCACGTATCACAACATTGGCTCACTCCACGGGAGCCGCTCATTATAAAGTAGCTGCCATTCACTTTCTCAGTGAGTCTCCCTTTGTCTCATCCTGCACGCCTCTCTCTCTCTCTCTCTGGCGTTCGTTCTGCTTTCTTCTTGCCGCGCTATTCTTGAAGCAATAAAGGGTGAAACAAATAAATACAAATCTGATTTATCATCAAAGCTCAATTGGAGTGATCTCACTTCACGCGCGGAGGCAAAGACAGGAGCGACGGATCGCACCGCAGCGGCGCGAACTCAAACGCATCAGACAGCGAGAGGAGTAATCGCGTTGAAGCGTCGTCTGTTCTCTGACCCCCGGCGTGTCCACTTGTGTGAGTGAGTCATTCTCACTGGAGAGAAACAAACGAGCGACTTCTTCTTTGATTCATTTTCTAAGGATCTCTCGAATGAATTGAGCCAGTCTGCAGTCTGCCTTTATTTTATTTATTTTTTAGATTGTGTAATTCCAAAGCGTGTTACTTCTAACTCCTGGCAAACTTTTGTCTGGCTCTTTGAAGCACCGCTCCGCTGTCTCAGTAAGTGAAACATTACCGAGGCCCCTTGATTTGGTTACAACATTTTAACGGCTCCCAGCACTGCGTACTGTGCCGTGGAAGCGATCAAGGCGAATGGATTCCACCTACTCGTCTCACTTTTCTTCTCTTTTTTCTTCTCTTCTCTTTGTTCTCTCTGCCTCTCACTGCACTTTTCTGTCTCCGCAGGAACAAAAGGATCAGAGTTATTCTACTGTGAAGACGGCCGCCACACGGATCAGTGTCAACAACCTCAAACCAGGCACCACATATGTCTTCCTCATCCGCCCTTTCTCCACGCCGGCCCCCTCCTCACCCCTGTCTTCCTCCCCTCTATCCTCCTCCTCTGCGTCCTCATCGGCCACTTCGTCGTCCTCCTCTTCGTCGTCCTCCTCCTCCTCCTCTCCGCAACCCATCGACTATGGAGCGTACAGCGCTCCCCTGGAGCTGCAGACACTTGGCGAGTGTGAGTAGCCGTTTTTACGCCTCCCCCGTTTTTCTCCCCCTCACTTTTTCTTCACTCCTTACTCTCAGCACCACCGGGCAGCCTGGGATAGGGGGGTTGTGTTGTTCAGGCACCTGGCCAGCCCACACAATAAAGCGTGCTGCTAGAGTGAGAGAGAGATGGGGAGAGACGGGGAAGGGGATGTGACTGTCTGAGATTATGTGTGAAGATGCAAGATGTAACCAGTAAGCTGTGAAATGCTTCTTCTTTGTGAGAGTTGATACCGTGTCCCTTGTGTCACCTGGGGGTTTGGTTGGGACTCGGTGTGTGTGTGTGTGTGTATGTGTCTTATTTTTGTGCAAGTGGGTTTCAAGCCCTGTACTCACGAATGCTTTGTTTTAAATACGTACCCAGGAAAAGGGATTTGTTCACAGCGTAACTCGCCCGAGACCACTATCTTGTACAGTTGGCCAAAGACCAGCTCTACCAAAGATGATGTATTTGTTTTTTAAAGGGGGTCTCGCATTTCTTTGTTTCACTTCGGGGTTAGGGCTCTCAGTTGCAGGATAACTTTTTTGTTTTTGGACGATGCATAATCAGTTTGCTTCATCCGCCTAAGGCTGGATCAAGAGTCAAATGAGTGATGACATGACACACATTCACAAGGCAGAAACACAGCAGCCTCTAGTGGCCGCGTGTGAAACGCAGCCACGCAGCCAGATTTGAAGCAATATTCACAATGTAATCACATCATTGGGACATTTACCTGTCAAGTGAATAATGCATTAATCAGGCATTGGTATGTGTAGGTTGATCGTAAGGAAACAATAAGAGTCGGCAGGTGCACAGCCACAATACAGAGAACATAACATTATGTAGTAAGTGTTTCCTTTGAGGGGCTAAATATGAATGAATGCACATAAATGGCTACTGGATGCGGTGCCCCGGGATATAATAGAATTGCTGATTTGTTTCAAGTTCAATTTTACAGCAGATGAAACAAACTGTTGGTAATTTTAAAGAATTGTGCAAGTGATGACAAGGTCAACAAAAACCAACATGGAGGACAAGTCCTTGATTTTCTAATTAGAAAATGTACAAGTATATGACGAATGGCAAAATGCAATCTGCTGATGAAGACGATGTAATGTCTTTCAAAGTAGTATTAGACGTACTTTCTGTTCCTTTGAGTCTTAAGTGAAGCACAGTGTGTACAAACGCTATTCAAACAGTGTAATGTAGTAGGGTCAAGTTTAATATTAATCATGTTGGGGGAGGGCCACTCTTTCCAAAATAGAAAAGCATCAGTTTACCCTCCACTCTAATCGACCCTTATTATTTAATCTCATCTCCTGTTCTTGTTCACACTTAATAAACCAACATGTCTTCACACCTTAATGACAGAATGGGTTGTTTGCCCATGACGGCACCAGCGGCC
Source organism: Cottus gobio (assembly GCA_023566465.1). Lineage (NCBI taxonomy): Eukaryota > Metazoa > Chordata > Actinopteri > Perciformes > Cottidae > Cottus > Cottus gobio. The sequence goes on along the minus strand of CM042231.1, from coordinate 16,889,705 downwards.
AGCGCACGCTGTGAAGCGGTTTCTGTATTAAACGCAGAGCAAACGTTGGTGATTTGAAACAAAACGACTTGGTTACGTTTTGGAAAAGATCATGGTTTCGGTTAAAATATTCAACATAAGTGACGCAAGTTGAGTACACAACGTAAAACCTGCGTAAGTTAAAACAAGTCCCACGGGACACGAACAGTGGGTTCCTGGGTAAAAGTCCTGTGTTTGTTTCACCGTAAATTAGTTTGTTGCATAAGAAATATGACATATGTAAGTTATGAAAGAGAAATTCTTCAGCCGCTTCTAATTAAAGGTAATTATGAAGGGGGTCTGGATACAAAGTAATTGAATAGACGGTATATGTGCACGGCATGCTGGTGTGTTTTGATGGTGTGGTTTCTGCCCAGCCAATCGTTGCACACCCATTTCCGTTACAATGTGCGTTTTTTCTCACGTGTGTGTAACCAGTGTGTTTGGTCATTCCCAGTGGCGCTGGCGTCCAGCGAACAGAATCCAGTGGTGATCATAGTCGTCGTGTCCGTGGCCGCCCTGATCATGCTGCTCTCCATGGGAGTTGGCCTGCTCATCTGGAGGAGGTAGACACTTGAACACACACACACACACTCACACACACACACACACACACACACACACGCAAAAACATGCTTTATCCACGATCCACTTCATTCATTCCATCGGCTTTTAATTCCCTCAGCACGTTACACAAACACGCTGACACGCTCGTGTGTACAAACACCCGATCACGGACTCCATCGCGTATTCAGTCAACTGTCACATAATACTCCGTTATAATCCAGATTACAGTAATCCGGTGACAGGAGGAAATCCCTCTGTGAAAGGAATCTGCAACGGCGGCGAGAGAATGGCTGAAATGACACGATAACCAGTTACACTCGTCGTTTAATATGCAACATAAAGACTTCAGCGATAATGGTGTCGTCTGCGTTTGGGGGGTAAGGGGGGTCAGAGGCTTCTTTGATCATTTTCTTGGCGAGGAGTTCATAGTTCTTTGCTATCTAATTAGTTTTCAAATAGATAAGTGGGAATTGTGAAACGGCAAAGAAGATCAGAGCGAGGTTAAAGCAGTGTCACTTGCATAACAGCTGATGCATGGTTTACTCAGACCAATGCGTGTGCTTTTTACAATAAGAGACGGTCCAGATTCATTATTTCACTCCATTTATAAAAAAAAAAAAAGAACAAAGAAGAAGATCTTTAGAAGATGAGAGCCAACTAACGCATTTCACTTAAATGGTTGGAGTTGCATGTAACCCCGGCCTCCTCCACAATTAATGTGACCTAATTCTTTAACACACTGCTCGGTCTCATTAAATCAAGGATATATTTTTCAATTGGGAGAGTTTTGTGGTGGCAGGAAGTGACCGTTGAGACTGCAGCGGGAAGGGCGAGGAGCTTAATTTCTTAATTAAGTGGCAGTACTTCAATTTGGGAACATTTTAGAACTAAATTGCATGAATTGTATCTCAGTAGAACCTCAGAACCGACTAAAGAGTGAATCAAACACAAATAGAGAAGACCAACAGAATTTGGGCTGGTAGTAGGCGGTTTATTTTTTGCGTCACGATCTGAGTAGACTTCAGCATCTCCTCTTGGCCAATCACATTTCAGAGAGAGAGAGCGTCGCTGTTGGCTGTTCTACAAACAGCAGATTTGCGTGGCCGTCCCTTCTGATGGTGAAAGCCTGGTTCAGCGGCAGACAGTCCTCTAGAAAACGTTGCTATTCCTTTGGCTATGGTTAGCAGCAGGCTAAAACCTTTTAGCAACATTTCCCCTCCATCTCTGGAACACTTTGCCGATATTGTGGCTAGCTAGAGCCTCACAATGTGTGAGAATTGCAATGTGTCACCTTAAAGGGTTTACAGGCCCGTACCTGTGCAAAGAAAAACAGGTCAGCACTTATTAAGCCGGATCAAAATTGGACTACTTTCTGTTAGTAGAAACAGTGGGACACAACATTTTGTGTTTAGGCAAATCAGTGCAGGTTGTGATCAGATAATCCAAAGTTTTGTCAGCCATTTGCATCAAGCATCGCATGAATGAATTGGTCTTTGAGGTTTATAAACCCCGAAGTGTCACATACAAGCAGACTGTCAATCAACCCCATACTCAACGTGTTCCCCGTTTCAATCCGACGGTGCCATTCGGCGGAAATCTCCGGCGCTTTAATGCACGTTTTATTGTCTTGTTTATTGCGGCGAGTATATTTTGTTTTATTCAGCTGTGCAGATAAACGGGGTGAGAGTGCATTTCTGCTCGCCGTTCCAACCACTTTGCTATCTGACTCGTATCCAATTCTATATTCTGCCAGCTCGCCTCACACACGCCCACACACACACACACACACACACACACACAATTACACAGTATGTGGTGCACGCGCCATCACACATGCAAGCACATACGTGGGGAGCACATATCTGCTACTCCCACACAGTTACACACATGGCCGGAAAACAATTGTTGTATTCTTTTTTTCATTTTCCTTTGGCTGGCATTCAACTGATATCTGTCCAGGGAGATTTTCTTTCGGATACATTGTGAAAGCATTGTTTGTATTCTCTTGTTCTATCCTTTAAGCACAAACACACACACACACACACACACACACACACACACACACACACACACAGATCTACATTGGCACCAACTCTCATCCCGATAAAGCAAAGCAGGCCGATTCCACGGATGCACCTAACTCCCTCGATAAAGAGGGGATTGTGATACAGAGACCACCGGACCGATTCGACACAAACACAAACGGTCCGATGATGGAGGCAACCGGGTGTAGAAATTGGTTCTATTCACCACCAGGAGCCCCGTACAGACCGGTGCTGTCAGTCAAGCGTCTGTGTGAAAGCAACAGCACTGCAGTAGAAATACAGGGAATATGTAAAAAGTGTGCTCTCAGCGCGCGCGCACACACACACACACACACACACACAAGTATTTAAACACACGGTTGCTTTGTGGGAAGGCAGCGTCACCCCCCTCGTGCACAGGCCAGTGATGAATAATAATGCTTATCTTTTCCCTCCTTTATTTCCATCGGTGCATTCATTGGGAGCTGTCCGCATTGTTCATCCCTGCTGGACCATTAACTTGCTCGTCATGTTTTTGCATAGAGACAAAGAGGCAACGGCTTGATGCCTCAATTACCATGCTCATGTGTTTTGCAAAGACAGCCAGCTCCCCCGGTCACAGCTGGAGGGGTCTCGGTTACATCGGTCCACCCTGCTCACGCAGAAACATGCAAATGAGTCCCTCAGGGTGGGGGGAAGCGGGGGGGTCGCACGCGAGGACGGCCATGCGTCCGCATTGGACGGCCATGCGTCCGCATTGGACGGCAGCCACTGGCTTATGCACGGCTCACTTTTTAAATGGGAGGGTTTTGAAGTGTTTCTCAACCCTGTGTGGTCCAAAACACACTCCTTGTTATCCCATGTAAAAGTACACGAGAGACGGGACAAACCGTCGTCCTTTTCGGAGCGGTAGCGGCAGCCATCTTTGTTTTTTCAGATTCGCCTCTTCAGCCGGTTCATCCGGGCTGCTGTACTGACTTCCTATCTGGTCTGTTACTCGGGTCTCGTACCTGTGATAGTGGACGAGGGGAAAGTTATGGAGCTATTACAGTGTCCAGACCTTTACAAGGCACCAGTCTCAGCCTTATAATGACATCATATGAAACAGGGCTGAACGATTTTGAAGATATATCTAATTGGGATATGATTGGCAATACCAGAAGGGAATTATCATTTGTAGTCATCATACTCATTTTGATTGAAAAAAACATAAAAGTTAATCGTGGTGGGATTTGTGCGGGGCTCTGTAGAATATGATGTGTAGACCAGACCGTCTAGGCAGCCTGACAGTATCGGATTTAAAATGTTGTTTTGACACACATTCCGCCTTTAACGAATATTGCACCCCCGCGTTGTATTTATTGTGTAGCCCCAATATTTAAAGACATTTCCTGGTAAAACCATATTTTAAGGGATTGGCTCTTCTAGCTCCAAGTCAAGAGAAATGAAACCCTAAAACATCCGGTGCAGCTTTTCTAAATGTGCTTCTCATACTGTTGTGTCTCGTCGGAGCGCCATGCCGCCGCACTTCTGATGCTGCAGCTGCCACGTCCTACGTCTAATAATGTCGGGGAGTTTTCTTTTGTCTCTTTGTTACCTTATCTTGACACTTTGTCCCATCACTTACACACAAACATACACACACACACACACACGCGCGCTTGCACACACACAGAGTCCATTGGTGCCTGACAGACTTTGATGGAGCCAGAGTTCCAGGGCATTGCCCAAAACATTCTCCAGGAAGCCCAGGCTTGACTGGTCAGCGCGGGGATTGTTTACCCTTCACCGGCCACACCAGCGAGCGTGCGCGCGTGTGTGTGTGTGTGTGTGTTTGTGTGTGTGTCTTTTCTGCTTGAGTGTGTCATGTGAACATCTGCGTCTTACGAGTGAGTAACACGGAGATCGGGAAGAAAGATAGAGGCGGGAAGGAAAGCTAGAGGGTCATTTCATGGGGCAATTGACTCTTGGTGACACGGAGACAAAAAAAAAAAGAAAAGAAGTGGGGTTCGAAAAGGAGAAAAGAAAGAGGCGGAGCAGGAATGTGCCGGCCTGGAGGAAAGGTCTCGAGCACTGTGGTGTGGTCTCGTACAGATCAGTGCCTCCATGTTGCAAGAAGCCCCTCACCGGCAGACACAGCTTCCATTTTTAAAATGAGAAAGCTGTCATTGCACAGGGCCTTGGAAGTATGTTGCCTTTTATTATTCATAAGTCACAGATGAATAAGTGATTTCTTTATTGTGATTGATACCCAAAACCTAAAATCTATAACGGCTTTACCTTTTTGTTGCCCGAGAAAAGGGAGGCAATGCTTCAGCGGGGATCGCAGAAGTCAGTTTTGGAGGAGCAGCTTCCGATGCAATAAAAGGAAGCCGAGGTGTTGAGCCAGAGTCGTGTGAATGGATAAAACTTAAAAGTGGTTTTCGTGAAATTCCCCCAATTTCCCATTTATTTTGCCCCGCATACCTTTTTTTTTTTTACCGCTGGCCTAATTCCTCTCCGCTTCCCTCCAACCCGTCATCTAGGATTCTTTTTCCGCTGTCTCACCTATTATGCATTTTTATTTCCAGAGCTGCACTTTATTTGAGAGGAGAATTCGGGTGTGGAGAGGAGCGAGCAGGCAGTGAATAGGCTTCATTTACATCCCTTCACTTTTTATATTTCTGCTTTAATGTTCCTGAGCGAGTGGGCTCCTGCCTGTACTCAGGGAAAACTAGCAAAAAATGTCTCATTGAGATGCACAGTGTATAAGTAGATGAGCCCAGTGCTAATTCAGTCAGCCTAAACCAGTGGTTCTCAAACTGTGGGGCGCGACCCTCTAGTGGGGCGCGGAGGTATTACAGGTGGGGCGCGAGAGGGTTGGGGAAATGTAGATTTTTAATTATTTTTAATTATTTTAAATAATTGTGAAAATGCCCGGATGTGATTTGATCCGCCCATTTTACCGGGGATGCATAGGATGAGACTTGTGCGTACTTGAGACAGCCAATATCCCAGAATGCATTTCGCATTTTCAAATCTGTGGTTTAAATTACGGCGTTACCAGGTTACGGTTTCGCATGCGCGACCGCGACAGATCCTTTTGCGAGTTGCGACTCACACTTGTAGACCTAATGGTGTGTTACTCGCGTGAGTTTAGTCGCTCGACTTTATGTGGTTAATTTCGCGTCATTCGCTACTGGCTTTACTCGACCCTGAAGGGGGCGGGGCTTATCTCCGTAAAAACTACCGTTTCCCCATCCACCATTGAACTAACCACTAGTTCTGCTTTAAACTTCTTGTGGAAGTCCCTCTAATGTCGGACCATCAAACGCCCCCGTGTCCGGGTTCATAATATCATCCGTAGCCGCTCAACAGCGTCTGAATGACGGCCGCTGCCAGCGATACTTCAGGCAGACCAGCAGCTGTTTGATTCAGCACCGGCCGGACGGCTGTGATGACGCGCAGAGCTTCCTCTGTGAGATCGGCTCAAAACAAAATACAGATCGAAGCTCAACTTTGAGCATGAATTGAGAGTGGCCGTATCAAATCTACAACCCCGTTTTACAAAGATTTGTAGTGGAAAGCAGGCTCATATCTGCACTAATTTAGTTTTGTTTTGCACCTGTTGCACGTTATTGTTGTTTTGAAAAGATATGCAGTGTAAAACTCTTTATTGCCAAATATTTTTAACTGGTTTTATTTAGTTTTTCACAGGTTGAACTTTATTGTTATTATCCTGAAAAGATATTCAGTACAAAACATGTTAATTAGGCTATTACAATGAGCTATTTTTGCCAAATATTAGTTCTTTTTTTGCACAACTTTGTATTGTTCTAACAAAGTGATTGCACGTTTTATTTGTTTTTGTCCGATGGAGCAATCTGGTTTACATGAAAGTGACTTACATTTTCTTTGTTCTATTATTAATAAAAGCACAGATAGAGGAGTCACAAAATGTCGTTATTTCAATAAAAAGTCAGCATGGACCATTTTGTTACAATTTTGTAGGGGCGGTGGGGCCCGAACATTTTTCGTCCTCAAAAGTGGGGCTTGACAAAAAAACTTTGAGAACCACTGGGCTAGACCAAGGTGGCAACTCTTTTTTTTTGTTTTCTTGTTGACGCAAACAAAATGATAGAACACCAATATTGCTATACAGGGAAAATATGTTACGTTCTAGTTTTTTTTTTGGTACATCTACAGTACATTCAACATTAATTACAATTATGCATCCAAAATTAAACGCGCATTCACATTTTCTTCAGAGGCTGAAACTGAGATGACAGCTCTTGCCAGATTTAACGTTTGATGAAGTTGAGCTGACAGTGACAGAATTTGGCCGGAATCTTCAGCGCTTTGGCTTCGGCGCACTGCTTCCTGCCATCTGGTTCTTCAGAAGTGTGAAATTTAAATTGGTCCAGAATTCTCGTCAAAAGCATCAAATTGGAAACCAATTTAGCAAAGCGAAAAAAATAAAATAAATGGCGGGCTATGTTTTCAAAATAGAGAATACATGTTTTCATTTTGTATGTCTTCTTGGCAGCAGCCATCATGTTCCACTGGTTAAGATGGTTCGATCTGGGAGAAAGGAATCTATTCATCAATCCAAAGTTGTGTTGACTGACCATCTTTTTCAAGAAATGAGAAGAGCCAGAATTGACATTGGCACTCCCCCTCCCCCTCCCCTCCCTTGTTTGTTTTTTTTCCCAGCAGCGTCTGCTCGAGCTCCTCCAATGTAACTCCTGCTAGCGTGGTGCTGCTTTCGACCTCCTTCTCCACTCTTCCTCCTCCTCCTCCTCTTCTTTCTCCTCTTCTTCCCTTCACACAGCTGATGCCCAGGTACACTGGCATGCCTGCACTCCCCCCTTCCCTACACCCCTCCAACCTTTCTTCTACTCTTCTCGGTTGTCCTTCCATCTCTTCTCTACCTCTGCGCTTCTCTTTCTTCTTCCTCGAGCTTCCTTCATACCGAGATAATGATAATAAGCCAAACCCAGTTCTCCATTTTCTTCCCTTTTTGTCGAGCTGTTTGGAAAATTCCATATATATACATATATATATACATATATGTATATATATATATATATATTTAATATATTGAAAATGGGATGGCAAGTGTTACTCAAAAAGGAGCCACCCTCCAAAAAGACCTGCTTTGTATCTGCTATTTCAATTTGGTCACATCTGTGACATTTCAAACGGAGAAATGGACTTAAGTCATGCGTCTCATGTGATGCAGTCCTTCCTTATTTCCTTTCTCCAAGGCTCGGCTGCCTCCTTGTCTCCTCGCCCCCTTCACCTCAATTGGCTTGTCCCCTTAAATCTGCTATTTCTCCACTTCTGCTCGCTGTTTTGCTCCGTACACCCCCTTCCTTGATTCCTTCATCTCTCGCATCCATACATCCTCTCCCTGCACTCCTCACCACCACCCGTTCCTCCTCTCCCTCCCTGCTGCTTCCTCTGCCCCTCCCTGTGTACTTTATGGGCTATTCTGTGCGCCTCTTCAACTATATGTCTCCTTCCTTGCATACCCTTCTGCCCAATTATCCTCTTATCCGTAACCTCCTATTTTCTTGTCATTTCCTCTGCCTCTCCGTCTCCCGACTTCCTCGCATTTCTTCTCAATGATTTATCCCCTGCTTTGCCCTCATCCGCCTGTCATGTTAACCATTTGCTTCCCCCCCACGACTCTCTTAGGTCTCTTGCATCTTGCATTATCTTCCTGGTACCGCCATGCCCTCCATCCTCATCTTTCTCCCTCCACCCGCCTGCCCTCCCCCCTCACTCCCTAACCGCTGTGCTCTCTCTTATCTATTCATTCTTGTCTCCTCTCCCCTGTCTGGTATCTGCTGCCCTGAGGATCTGTGCTGCATGTGTCTGCTGGTGTGTTTTGACAGACAGGGTCCTGACCTTGTCTCAGACCCTGCTGCTGCACAGTATGAGGGACGTGTCAGCCTATCACGTCCTCCAACACTTGCATGTATAAATGCAATAAATAAATAAAACCCACAATCCTTTAAACACAAGCGTACATTTGCACATTTACTCGCATGTGCATCCTCGTAAAGATCCAGGAGGACGCACGTGCATCGGACTCTCTGTGAACTTCCTCTCAGCTGTGCACTGCTTCTGCGTGAAGCGCTGATGTACTCCGACAGTCGCATTAACGCACGGCTCCCTGGGCAGATATTAGGTTTCATTTAAACACACACACACACACACGGGTTTAGGTCCGTAGACACACGCATGGACGAGCTCAACCGTTGACCCCCCCGCGTACAGCCCGTTGCACCTCAGTGTCATCAGTCAAAGCTCACTCTCCACACTGTCCCTGTCGTCCCTGAAAACATACCCAGCCACAGTTATGTCACACGGTCGCTTGTAAATGTGATGCTTGCAGATATAAACACACGGGCATTTCAACATTTATGGGGGAGGGGGGGGAGCACATATTAATTGGCAGGGGTCTGTGGGTCCTCAACCAGGACATTTTCAGCATCAAACACTTTTTCTGCATTCTGGGGATTATTTTATTATTCTTTTCATGGCTCAATTAATGGTAGAAATGTCTTTGTTTGTCAAAAGGCAAACACACAATGTAATCATATCATGGAATGATATGTAGTGTGCTTATCAGACATTCTGTATTATTTCAAATATTTACTCTCATGCAGATCAACCATTTCCGTATTTAATGTTATCTCTGCTGAGTCAGCACGTGTGTCTGCATTTTACTCCTCTTTCCTCTGGTTCGTATCATTTGTTTGGGGGAAGAAACATTTTGAAATGTGCATCTACTTAATTGAGTGCTACTTCTCTTCCGTGAATTTATAAACGCCATCAAAATCCTGTTCAAAATGGTCTTCACATCGACAACATGTCCCACATATCTCAAAATACCAACATTTTTAGAGAAAAGTAATATTAAGAGTAGGGATGCACCGATACCGATACCGGTATCGGTATCGGTGGTCGATACTGCGTTAAATACTCGTACTCGCATCGGTTTCAATGGCCGATACCAAGAACCGATACTCACTCAACAGTATTTCACTACAACAAACTGGTCGCGCTTTGTGGAGAAGCAACAACGTGGCGGAGCCGGAGACACTCTTCTCTGTCTCAACTGTCTCAACAGTCTCAACTTCTGAGCAGCCAATCACGCTATCCAAGTTGTTTTGCCGTCCAATCAGATGGCCAGTTTGTCTCAACAGCAGAATCTGGAGCCGCCATCTTGGATCCTCGCTACGCAGCGCTCACTTCTTTCAATAGACAGGAGAAAAGTGAGACGCGAGTACAATACAAGACTTTATCGATATTGTGCTTATTAACCGGTGTTGCATACGTGTGTATGACATATTAGTGCTCATATTAGTGCTCTTGTTAGTGGCTGACAGCCCCGGAGTTACTTGTAATCAGTCCGTCCCAACGCGACGCAAATGTTTCGCGCGACCAGATTACATGTAAAGTCTATGCACAGACGCGTGTGGTTGCGACAGACGCAAATTTACGCCGGCGGCACGTTAGACGCGAGAGTTGAAATTTTCCATATTTAATACATCTATAATTGAGAAGCTCTGCGCGTCATCACCGCCGTCCTGCCGGTTTGAATCAAACGGCTGCTGATCCACCTGAAGTAGCGCTGGCAGCGGCCTCATTCAGACGCTGTTGTGCGGCTACGGATGATATTATTGTAGCCGAGTGTCTGTTGTGTGTCTATATTTGTAATTCTAATAAAATGAAAACACGCTGCAGGGTAACTTGAACCACTTTTTTATCTCCTTCACACACGTATATCCCACAATTCCACTCCTTTTCCTTTCCGTTTCTCCCTCCACAATAAAAGCACCGGAAACATAACTTGGAACACAGCTTCCTATATAATTGCTCATACCTAATATTATCGCTTACATTATGAACCCGGACACGGGGCGTTTTATGGTCCGACATTAGAGGGACTTCCACAAGACGTTTAAAGCTTGGGATAGCCTTCTGTTAATTTTGTACTATAGGCTTGACATAATCTGCAGAGGATAAAATAAAATCTGCCTCCAAATTAATTGCACTTTCATGGAGACCAAATCTAAGAAGTATCGGTATCGGTACTCGGTATCGGCAAGTACACAAATAAAAATATCGGTATCGTATCGGTTTGTAAAAAATGGTATCGTTGCATCCCTAATTAAGAGAATAAAGTTGTCTATTAATGAGAATGAAAATCAAACTATTTCAAGACAAAAGACGTAGTAATTATAATACGAGAACAAAATCACAATTAAAATATGAATATTTGAAGAACGAAATCGTTCGATTGAAATGCTTTTGCAATTAATATAAAATTAGTGGTGTGGACAATTGTAGGTATTCCAACATGTGTTCGGGACACATCCCCATCGCCCCTACCCATAAATCACACCCATGTGAACCATGTACAAACATATCATAACCCTCTCAAGTATGTAAACTGAAACGCTGCAAAGTCCTTCTGAATGTAGCCGTTTATTGACATTTATTATTGACAACATTTAATCAGCACCCTGTTTGTTAGAAGAACCTCTGATGAACTAACATCTGTTTGCAATTCCCTGGGCTGCAACCCTCTTGTCTTGTTTTTCCCTCTCTAATCCAAGTAAGCGTGGTGCCGGCCATCCAGAATGTCCGCTCATCACTCGTTAATCTCTCGCTAACAGTGTGTGTTTTTGTGGATTCTGTGTGTGTGTGTGTGTGTGTGTGTGTGTGTGTGTGTGTGTGTGTGTGTGTGCGTTAAGAGCCAAGTGTCCCTCTAAGCCGAAAGGCCATCAGCAGTCAGATCATAGAGAGCTCTTTCCTCTTTAGACCCCATGTGGTGGCAATGGATGAGAGATAACAGTGTGTGCACATGTGTGTAGAAAGCGCCGCTGCCCGCATGCGTGTGTGTTCATCTTTTCCATAAAACCTCCATCAGGGTGAAGCAACAATAGCGTATCAATTCCCGGCCTATCGGTGTGTGTCCCTGTGACACGCTCGGTCAAATCAGGAAGGATTTGCACTCAGATCCTTCTCGCTGCTCGTCAGCGCCGTCGCATCGGGGGTCCTCCTCGGAGCGGCTCTCCGTATCCTCTCCATCTCCACTGTCAATGCCCTCGTCCTCGTCTCATCTCACCATTTCTGCACATTCCATACGATGTGCTGCGTTGCAACATAAACAGCGTCTGATGCTTGTGTTCGTTTGTGTCTGCCAACATGGAAGGGGGGGGGGGGGGGGGGGGGGGGGCAAACAGTGTCTGATGCCTTTCTTTGTTTCTGTTTGCAGACAGTGCGGCTACAGCAAAGCCTCCCAAGAGGGAGACGAGGAACTTTACTTCCAGTGTAAGTGACGGCGCTGATCACTATATTAGTGTGTAACACAGTGGGTGTTTCTGTTCTGCGGGGGGAGGGGTCTGTCAATACATGCCTTATCTTTCCTATTCCATGTGCTGGAATGTATGTCAACACACACATTTGCGTGCATTACACATTGACTTCCGAGGCATTAAGAAGCGCCGCGGCATCAATTCTTAATTCGGAGTGCATGCTTAGCCAACTCTGAGCACGCTCACACACTCCATTAGGTGGTGTGTGTTGAAGAGATTGAAATCGGGAGGAGGGGAGAGATAAGGAGGGGAGGGGGTTAAAGCTCCAGAACAAGGCAGGCCGGCATGCAGCGGCAGAGACTGCGCCTCCGAATCAGACGTTAAATGTTGTTGTTGTAGTATATGTTGTTTTGGGGTTGTTGCATTCATTTCCTTCACTCCGCTCACAGAGCTCTCAATAGGCTTTTTGGTTTAACAGCGACAGAATGGAAGCAGTTTGACATCTCTCTTCCTGTTTGTGTGTAAGTGTGCGTGCCAATGCTTTGCTGACGTGGAGGATGGATGTGTTATTTTAGAGTTACTGTGTGTGTGTGTGTGTGTGTGTGTGTGTGTGTGTGTGTGTGTGTGTGTGTGTGTGTGTGTGTGTGTGTGTGTGTGTGTGTGTGTGTGTGTGTGTGTGTGTGTGTGTGTGTGTGTGTGTATTTGTGCGTGCTCATTTGCGTTGTTTAATCTCCCAGCATGCTGAGCCCTCTGGAGAGGTTTGGAGCACTATGCCTGATGAATAATGAGCCGAAGCCATGCGGCTGGGAATTAAATCTGCCCAAACAAAGACATGTCAACAGCTGACAAGCACGCAATACACACAGAAACATGTACACACACACACACACACACACATTTATTTTTGGCCGCTTTTCAAACACACACACACCTACATTATTTTTTTTGTAGAACACGGACACTCACATAAATAGGCACAAAGACATGATTTTTTTTTTGTCCACTCTCTCCAACACGCACTCTCTAGAGTCCACTTCCTGTTCCGTGACTCAGTGCAACACACTCTTGTGGCGCTGCAGGTTCTGCCATGGAGTGTGAGACGTAGTGATAGTCATGTAAGCCTGAATTAAAAAAATAAAATCTCCTCCCATCTGTTCGCCCCACCATGTCCTTAAAAACACATCCCTCGACCATATTTTAACACGGAAGGGAGAGGGAGTGAATAAGTGAGTGCGTGAGTACTAAAGTAGAGGAAGAAGGAAAGGGGGAGAAGAGAAGGGGAGAGATTTAGCGTATGTAGAGTCATAAGTGACACTGCTCAAAATGTATGTGACCTAGAAACGTGGGCGGGGGGGGGGGGATCAAGACTCATCCGCAATCTCCGTTAATAGACCACATTTAGATATCGGCCAGAGTTTGATATCATGTCAGAGAGTGAGAGACAGAGAGAGAAAAGATGTCTGGGGGAAATGAATGGAGAGAAGACAGCCTTTTTGTTTAGAATGAAAATGTATGGGCCTGGAAACGTTCCCTCTGTGGTCCACTGAAGATTATGCAGCCATGTGTGACTCTGCTTTAGTTCCCCCTCAATCGCTCATGACAGTGACACCGTTAACCCTGAAACTAATCACCCACGGAGCCAATGGAGCGTGCACCTGAGTGTATGTGTGTGTGTGTATATGTGTGTGTTAATCTGTCGTTCGTTTGTCTGAGCGTTTTTAGCCATTTCCAGAAGCCAATATTGCTCATTTATATGAGACGTGAGCGCCTCCGTGTGTGTGTGTGTGTGTGTGTGTGTGTGTGTGTGTGTGTGTATGGATCTCACAGCTAGTTGCAAGCTCAACAGTGTGTTTAAAAATGTCTATTTGACAGAAATCAAAGTTGTGATCCTTCATTCAGAACCTGGCCTCGAATAGAAAAGGTTTCATTTGACTCATAATTAACTTTTGGCTTTATTTGTGTGTGTGTGTGTGTGTGTGTGTGTGTGTGTGTGTGTGTGTGTGTGTGTGTGTGTGTGTGTGTGTGTGTGTGTGTGTGTGTGTGTGTGTGTGTGTGTGTGTGTGTGTGTGTGTGTGTGTGTGTGTGTGCGCGTGTGTGTGCGTGTGTGTACGTGTTGGATCAATAAACCGTTATGAGGCAGCCAGTATATCCCTCAAGTCAATCTAGAGCTGTAATCACATTTTAGAGCCTCGATCCGGCTTTTGGGAAAATTACCAGCCCTTTTCCTGGAAGAATGGCCTTAACATGCAGTAACCAGGGTCAGAGGTCATCTAATCAAGAACTGTAGCTCCCCGGTTAATGCTTATTGGCGATCTGCGGGCTAGTTTATTTGCTAGTTGTTAGCATTTGGTAAATACAATTGGCAGCTGATAAAGAAAACAAGAGGCGAATGGAGTCGGGAGTGCTTGTGTTTGTGTGCAGTCCAGTCAATATCACTTGCAGTTTTAAATGTCAGCTGAAATTTGCAATCGCTGTGTCTCATCAGCCTTACGGAAAAGATTGTGTAGAGGTCCTTGAAAATAAAATAGCCCTGTAATCATACATATTAAACGTTTTTTTCCCTCCTTTGAAGATTGGATGAGGCTATATGAAACCATCCATCTCTTTAAAATGTAGACTCTAGGTTTCTATTTTGACTGACATCCCTGTTGTTGTGTGTTAACACGTTGTGTAGCCCACAATACATCACTTTTATACTTTTACTGGGCTATTTATCAAATGTCACATGATTGAAAGGGGACCCAAACTCAACAAAGCAGCAAGTCTGGGTAAGGGTGTTCTGCCTCAGCATTTTACTTTCCAAATTTTCTTTTTTGCCTGTAGATTATATTGTGTTTGTGTGTGCGCGCCTGTTATTTTGCATATGTGTGTGTGTTTAGTGAGATAACATTTTGAAGCGAGCGGAGGAAGACAAAAAGCCTCGTGGAGGAGCCCTGTGATCTGACTAAAGCCGCATGGAGGAAACCCAAAGTCAGATTTGAGCACTCAAAGCCTTTGATCTTGGATTCCCCCTCCTCCCCCTGGAGATGCACAAGGTCAAAGCCTACAAAAACAAGAGAATTACACGAGTTATGAAAACATAAACGAAAGCATTTTGGATCAATTTAAATGACAAAAAAAAAAGAAGAAAGTCACCCAAAAACCAGCGACAGGCAAATTATTTCTTATTTTGGGGTTGTGCTCTAACCACAGCCTACAGTCACGGTGTGGTTTGATAGCAGAAAACGTTACAAGCTATCTCAAACATCAATGGTACAACTGAGGTATTGATTAAAGTCTCTGGATGAAAATAAAAAAGAGCATGGGCTTGTTCCGAGTCAACATTTTGGTCTTCTGTTCAACTAACACACACAGACAGAAGGGGACAGGGTACCCATTTCTCTAATAGAACACAAAGCGATGCAGACATGGGAAATGTTTTGCTTTGTGTGGGTACCGCCGAGGCAGCAGACGGTCAGCTGTCCGTATGCATTGCTGGTATTTGCAGCTTTAACGCTATCTCAATCTGAGAGTGGCTCCTTTTCTTTTATCTGGATCGTGCCTCACATGGACATTTCTGCCGCCGGGACTAGTGCCGACTTTTATCTTTTAATGTATTTCTTTTGTGCGGACAAACATGTGGACCACAAATTATGGGTTGATTTTTTTTTATGGGCTATGGAACGTCTTGAACTTTATCCTCTTTGTCCCTGATGGGGCCGAGAGCTTTTAGCTCAGATGTCACAGTTATGTGCCAAAGTTCGTCTGGGCCGCCCTCACTTCCTTTCTAGTCTCACGTCTTTCTAGTTTCTTCCTTTCTAGTCCAAATGAGTAACCCGAGGCGGCAGATAGTTTTGTCACACAGAACCAGCTGAGAAGCTGTCATCAGAAACTGTTCGTTAAAGGGGAGGCCCTTAATCGGATGACCCATCTGTCAATTATACGTCTGGAGTGGCAATAATGCACACCACTCGTGTCTGTTCAAGGCTGATGTTTCCCCGCCAGTGCGATCTCAACATTGCCTCATGATGCGTGTTTGTGTGTTCAGTTAAGATCCCGACACGGAGGACCTACATCGACCCGGAGACCTGCGAGGACTTGCAGCAGGCCGTGCACGCCTTTGCCAAAGAGCTGGACAACTCCAGCATCAAGATAGAGAGGATTGTGCACACAGGTACGTGATATACTGCGTTAACAAGGCGCCGATGTTGCACTTTTCAACCCTTTCGATGATTTTTAATTGATTTAGCATTTAAAGCAAGATATCCTTATATCTTTTCATTGGGTTAAGCTCCCAATACACTGGACCCAGAAAGCAACTTTTGTTTGACCCTCCCCTGCCGGGTGAATTCCCATGTCTTTCAAACTACACACCTCAGAGTGAAAGAGTGTACGTTTTAATCCCAATCCAAGAAAACCATGATGACATCAAGTTTTCCTTTCAAAATAATTCCTAACCGTTCATATCGTGAATAATGGAGAGTCAAGGCAGAGGAAGCCGGCAGAGTTTAGGGCCCATCAACAGCTCGCAGTTGCACTTCACCAGACAAATTGGAGAAACCGGTTCCATCAGTCAGGCAACTTCCTGCTCCGACAGAATCAAGCTCCAGTGTTGTCCCACCCTCTCATCTGCACCCTGCCCCATCTTTGATCTCCCTTTGATCCCTTTGTATTTCACGTCTCTCTCTCCCTCAATAGTGTATGTTCAATTGCGTCATCTCCCTTCCTCCTTGTACTCCAACCTGACCCCCCCCCACCCCCCACATCCACCCACAATGTATTCCTTCTCACTTTCTTTTAATCTTAGCACAGTTATTACTCCGTATCATCACTTTGACCTGCAACCTGTACCCTTTATTATTTCCTCTCTCTCTCTCTCTTTCTGGTTTCTCATCAATCACTCTCTTTGTCCACCTCCCCCCCCCACCCCCTACAGGTGACTTTGGGGAGGTGTGTCGTGGCTGCCTGAAGCTCCCCAGTAAGAGAGAGCTGCCGGTGGCCATTAAGACATTAAGGGCCGGCTGCTCTGACAAACAGCGGCGCTCCTTTCTCAGCGAGGCCGGCATCCTGGGGCAGTTCGACCACGCCAACATCATCCGGCTGGAGGGAGTCATCACCACCGGTAAGGAGGACAGTACGGCAGAGCAAAAGGCAGCTTGGCGAGGAAGGCAAGCGGGCGAAGATTAAAAGACGAATGGGGGGATCTCAGGTATCCAAGGATCAAAGGAAGGAATGGGATAGTTTGACCACCTCCAGTATCATAAAGGGGGTTCATCACCTCCATTACCGAGGAGGAAGGGATAGGGAAGTGGGGCTGCAGGGAACCAGAAAGGGGAATTGGAGTTCGACCATTTCAGTATCACACGTGCGTAGGGTGGTTACCACTTCTGGTCACCATGGAGAGAGAGATGAGAAAATGAATGAATGGACAGGAGGGAGGGAGGATTGGGACGAGCAGTGCGATACTCCACTTCAATATCACACGCGTGGAGGGGGTCAGCGCTCACAGCGGAGAGGGCGGGGAAAAGAAGATACATGTTGAATAGCAGAGTGGGTTACGGGACGGATGCCATACGCTAGCAGCAGCCGAGCTACATCAAGGCCTATTTTCAGCTGACAGATAGCAATTGGGGTCCGAGAAGTGGGAGGGAGGGGAAAAAAAGGAGATGGAGGAAGGAGACATGAGAGACAGAGAAGATGAGGTAGAGGTTAATGGGAATGGCAGGTGAAGGGAGAAGCTTTAAAGAGTTTGTGAAGTTTTTGTTACTGCCGCAGTGATGCTCGGTGTGTGTGTGTGTGTGTGTGTGTGTGTGTGTGTGTGTGTGTGTGTGTGTGTGTGTGTGTGTGTGTGTGTGTGTGTGTGTGTGTGTGTGTGTGTGTGTGTGTGTGTGTGTGTGTGTGTGTGTGTGTGTGTGTGTGTGTGTGTGTGTGTGTGTGTGTGTGTGTGTGTGTGTGTGTGTGTGTGTGTGTGTGTGTGTGTGTGTGTGTGGGCATGGTGCCCGAACACACTCTGTGCTCAGTAGGATGGCAGCAGATGTGCAGGGTACAGTAATTGGTGCTAGAGACCCAGCGGGGCACTAAGATCCACTCCAATCTCTCCCACCATCACGTGCGCAAACACACATGCACGCGCACAGTCATTCATCGACAACTCACGTGCATGCTCCATTACACGCACATGCAAAGGCAGTCCCGTATGCTCATTTCTCTTTCACTTTCATTGACAAACGCACGCACGCACGCACAGTCACACACTCTCACACACACACACACACACACACACACACACACACCTGCTGGCTTGCCTCCTCACTTGGCATGAAACCACACATAAACGCACACAAACAGCACACACGCACCCACATACTGTTTGAGTACAAATCACCTGCTTTACATCACTTACCCCCCCACCACATTCTCAATCAGCCCTCCTCATCCCCGCCACCGCACCCTGCCCACCTGCAGGCAGCCTCCTTACTAATCTTCCCATCCTCTTGCCATAATTCAAGGCCACATGAAAACATAGTGCCATCCACTCGAAAAAAAAAAAGATATGTAATTTGCAATTGTCAGTAAAATGTATAACAGGTATTTTGCGCAGTGACTAAGGTTATTTACTGAGGTAAAAGTACCAATAGCACAGTGGCGGGCCATGCATTTTCTCCCTGGGCCTTCGCGCATGACGGGATGCTGCGTCATTAACGGCCAATGCATGTAGTCCACATCAACAAGAACCAGTCACATTTAGCTATAACAAAACATGACAAAACAATCCAACAAAACCGCGGCACTAAAACACTGCACACTCAAGAGCACAGTAGCAACAGTGGTTTTGGTTAAATACGACTGCAGATGTAAAAACACAAACAGATGTTCACTCACCAGATGCTTTTCACTTAATAAAGAAAAAGTCCATCCGCCTCTCTTTGTTAACAAACGTGGCTGTACAGTTTATCGGTACGCTTCAGGTCCTTCTCGATGGCCATGACGCCAGTGAGGACAGCCCAAGTTTCCATGCGTTTTAGGGGCTGAAAATGTCCACTCTGTCAGTAAATCCACCACCAAGTATGTTTCTCCTCCTCCTTCAGCCATTGAGTGTTAAAAAAAACTACACCAAGCAAAACACTAAAAATGTCATAACTTCTCTTATGTTTCAGCCTTACTCCTCCTGCGTCCTGCTAGCAGCTAGGTAGCTTTCAAGTCATGCTGGCCCAACGACCAATCACAGCGCATGTTAGTGCTGACTCCGATTAGCCGGCCCTGACACGTCAAAGAATACACCCAGCATGTCAAACTAAAGATCTGATTCGTTGAAGTCTATGACAATCAACGACAACGTCCCCATGTACTTTAATCTGCAAAGGCCAGCTAGAAGGCCTCTGGCTGCTCTTCTTCCATAGAGACATAGCGGTGAAATCTGATTGGATGAGAGCTCTCTTTAAAACAAGCTGCACTGGAAGCAGAGCAACAGATGAAGACAGGAGCTGTGTAATGAGACAATAAGCTAATAGGGAAAAATAATTATAAATAGAAATAGAACTTTGTGATTCTGTTTAGGCCAGCAGAGAAGGCTTAGCTGGACCTGATGGCCGACCACTGCAATAGCACAATGTGAAAATACTCCATTACAAGTGTCTTGCTTTTAAAATCCCATTTTCAGGAGGTACAGATTATTATCAGCTCTACGTTCTTAATGTGCCCTGCGATAGTCTGGCGACCTGTCAGCTGATTGGCTCCAGCCCCCCGGCGCCTTGAATAAGGAAGGTGGTTACGGATAATGGATTTACTTACAGTATCAAAAGTATACTCATGCTGATAATAATAAGAGCTACGGTTTACATTAGTTATAAAATATGTATATATAAAGTTCCCAGTATGTTCAGTTGTCAGATAAACGTAGTGGCGTAAGAAAGTACAATATCTCAATCTGAAATGCAGCGCAATAGAAGTCACCGAAAATGGAAATGCTGAGGTAAAGTACCTCAAAATTGCTCCTAAGTACAGTAGTTCTTTCCTCCCACCCCCCCCCCCCCCCCCCCCCCCCCCACCCCCAAACCGTGAATTGTTCGTGTCCCAATGCCAGGTTCTCATTTTTTTTGTAATGTGCCTGTGTAAACTGCCGGGACTGATCACATATCACGTTTATGTTGTACACATCCAGGCCTTTGCATTCGTAGCGGTTTACATATCCATGAATATTCTTCTATTTTTTTTTTTACCCTCCCAAGCTCCCATAATCCACTCCACTCTCCCCGTTTCCTCTCCTCTCCAACTGCTGCAGTCTCATTTTCCTTCTCCGTGCACTTCATAGCCCTGCTGGATCCCTGCCATCTGTGCCTGGTGTGTGTGTGTGTGTGTGTGTGTGTGTGTGTGTGTGTGTGTGTGTGTGTGTGTGTCTGTTGTGCACATGTGGAGTGTATACGTACACGCACGTCTCGGGCCGTGTAGGTGTGTGTACGTGTATGCTTGTGTGCGTATGTGTATGTGTATGCGCGTGTGTTTGTGAGTGTGGGTGGGTGTGTGTGTGTGCACGGATTGTGTGCGAGAGAGTGTTTGAGGGTCGTTAAACTTGCTGAGACAGCCAGGGCAGCACACCGGTTCTCCTGGCTTCACCACAGTTCACTGGGTGAGGAATGGCTTTGCACAATGCCCGCCGTGCTGCCAAGTGGACTAGACTCACTTCACCCCCCCCCCCCCCTCCCCCAGTGTCTCTGTCTCTATCAGCTCTCTAAACCTTCCTCCCCCCCTCCTCAACTGGATTCTCTCCAGTGTACCTGGATTCCACGTATTGATCTGCTCTCCCGTCTGCCTCCCTCCGTCTGTCTCCAGGTAACACCATGATGATCATCGTGGAGAGCA
Organism: Cottus gobio; assembly: GCA_023566465.1. NCBI lineage: Eukaryota > Metazoa > Chordata > Actinopteri > Perciformes > Cottidae > Cottus > Cottus gobio. The sequence goes on along the minus strand of CM042231.1, from coordinate 16,868,944 downwards.
TGTCAAACGGGGCCTTGGACTCCTTCCTTCGGGTGAGTTGTTGTGCCAGTTTGGTGTCTGCGTCGATGCATTTATCTTTAACGAGCATATGCTGCCGTGTTTGCTCATCGTCCAGTCACCAAATTAAGCCTCGCCATGATCCTCCGTTTCAGAGCCCTTTCACAAACAAGGCATTTTTCTCTAATGATCCTAAATTCACTATTATTATTATTATTATTATCATTACAGCGCAGTCCTGGGGCAGCAGTGCTTGCGCTTATTACAGTAATAAGGAATTGCACAATAATTAACCGCACAAATGGAGTGTTTCTGCTGTAAGCTTCTGTAAACTGTTATTGTGCCCCTCTGCTCTGTGAACCACTGCGGCGTGGTTTATAATGATATGAATTAATGGCCTGTTTGTTTTTTTATCCTCCAAATAAAGGGATTTAGCTCAGTGAGCACATCATTGTACTGTAGTAACAGATGTGCCGCCTTTTCGGATCACCGCATACACATTATTTATATACATATATATAATAGTCTCAACTCTCTTCTTCTTTCCTTTCTTTTTCCATTCACCTCCTCCCCGGTCTTCGTTATCCCCTTTTTCCGTCTCCTCCCTTCCTTTCCTTTTGCCTCGCCATAAACCTCAGAAACACGAAGGCCAGTTGAGTGTCATGCAGCTGATGGATATGCTGACTGGTGTGGCGTCTGGGATGAAGTACCTCACCGAAATGGGCTTCATCCACAAACGGCTGGCCGCGCACAAGGTAAGGCAGCAGGTGGGAGGAGATGATGGAGGGGATGCGGGTCGCCAAATGCGATTTGTCCAGGGGGGCGAGGGGGTCTGAAAACGCCTTTTTGACAATCACTTGGCTGTGGGTTTTCATTACAGTAAGAAAAAAGTGTCAAAAATCGTTTCGTCACATTTGGGTTTTCCCCGTGTGGCATTTCCCTAATGCGGTGGTCCGTGTTGCAGAAGAAACACGAAGGACGGCGCAATTAGTTGTTGTAAACAATCGATTGCCCCGGGTTGCCCACACTGAGCTTGTTTCCTCTCCCAATGTAAGCCATGCTAATGAGATTGTTTTGCCGCCCTCAGGTGCTGGTTAACTCCAACCTGGGCTGCAAGGTGTCCGGCTTCCGGCCCCTTCAGGAGGACAAGATAGAGGCCATCTACACCTCACTGGTACGGACAGGACGCCAACGCTTTCGGTCAAGTCCACACATTATGATCTGTTTATAGCATCGTGTGATCATAGTTATAAGCCCTCATACATATTCTTCCTTTGTAACATTAACCATTGCACATTTTAAAGTGCCATAATACTCATATACTTTACCCTTTGGTCCCTCACTCACATTGTTTTTGAAGTAGTGTTATAATTCACATAGTGAATACATACATTATTGTCACTGTTATAATAATATAATTGCTATTATGGTATGAATACTCCAGGTGTTAATTGCTTTAAATAAATAAATTGAAAAGAAAATCATTAAATCTCAATAGAAAAATGTAAAATAGATTTTCACTTATACTAGCTGTTATAATGCATAATGAAAAATAATACAATGTATGACAACTATGAGAATTCTAACACAAAAACAACCAGCAGTTATAAAGTACTATATTTGCCATAATAAGTCATTATGGAATGCTTTAGAATGTACTACGCTCATTATTATTATGCATTGTGGATATGTCTGAGTGCGTATATCTATGATTATACAGTTAGAAGATCACAAAGCATTAGAAGTATGTCTTCAAAAGTAATACCAGAAATAAAACACGGCGAAAACGTTTTAGATTACGTTTTTTACATTCTCCTTTTCTAATTAATGGCCGTCAAAGTGGCACAAAGCCGGTTGGTAGCGAGTTCACACATGGACAGGTGATCCTTTTAATGAGCCTTGGACCTTAATACATGTCGGGTTCAGTGGAGGTCATATAATTAAGCTCTCAGGAAAGAAATTAAATATATTTCGGTGCTTTATTTCCCTGAATATTTTTGGGTGCCTCTCAAGGTGAACCCACTCCTCTAAAGATTCTTTTGATCTGCTGAAAATATGTTCAAAAGCTCAAAGAGAATATTAAAGCTCCAGTTCTACGAACCCTCCACACCCTTTTCCTCCACGTCTCACCGCTCCTCTCCTCTCCTGCAGCACGGAGGGAAGAGCGTGGTGCTGTGGACCGCTCCCGAGGCCATCCAGTACCATCGCTTCTCCTCGGCCTCAGATGTCTGGAGCTTCGGCATTGTCATGTGGGAGGTCATGTCCTATGGAGAGAGACCCTACTGGGATATGGGCAACCAGGATGTAAGTGTGTGTGTGTGTGTGGGAGAAAAGCTTAGACATAGGAGGGTGCTTTCCCATTAATCTCCCCGGTCATGTCCTTTTATATTCCTCCCTCTCTCCCCTTTTCATGGAATATCTGCACTTTAGCAGTCTCCCTCCCTCTATCAATGAACTCTGCATCCATGCCCAGCTTGGATCTTATTAAAAGAAAGCCAAGAAGCCGCAGTACCTCTGAAAGCTTTTTGCCGAGCCTAAGTCACCCTCTTTAAGTCTGCATCAGCTCCATGACCGATCCTGTTTTCTCTTAAGGACGCATTGACCCTCTTCCAGCGGCTCCCCGCCTGTCCCCCGAGTGCCGTCCTGGTCTTAAAAGGGTTAAAAATCTTTCCGGGGAAGAAAAGAAAATTCTCATTCCTGTAAATGTAAAGGGTTTAAGAGATTGACCAGTCGACAGGACCTGGCCGCTTGTCATAGAAAACCTATATTTTCCAAGTCAATGTGGTTTGGTGCTCGGCTACCTCTTTGTCCTTCACACACACAACAAGGTTGTTTTTATTTGACTTTGTGCAGGAAGCCATGCTCGTAAAGTGCAAGTCTGCTAAAGAGGCAAGAGGGCATATTATTCTTTGAGACTATTTTATTTAACATTTTTTATGAAAGCCGACGATGCACAGGGCAGTGAAGGCATCATTTTTAAGGATAATTACACCTCAAGTCCAAACGCCTCATCATGCTAATGCCCTCTCAAATGCTTGGCATCCGAAAAATAATGCCTCTTCTTTATGCAGGCAAGTGCATAGTTCAAAAGCAGGTTGTTTTTTTTTCCGTGCAAAATTGAAATGCATGAGTTATTCAGCAGGCACAAGAATGGTTTGTTTGGCCCCACCCCCACCCCCACTGGTGCCCTTTCACCAAGCAGGAGAAACTTTCCTCTCAGCATGGTTCATATTATCAAACTTTCCAATTGAGAGGCCAAAGGTCAAGCTTGTAGAGCGCCCGGGATATTAATCCACTTTAAATTGATACATTATATCATAACGGAATTGTTGGTCGGCCGGTCCACCTTGTGATCTGCCGTGCCCTTTACCTACCGGCTTTGATTAAATGGGAAAATGTCAAATGCTGAAAAGCCTTTTATGAATGCTCTTTAGTGAGAGAGGAGCTTAAGGGGCTGAGAGGGACGGTGGAGTGGGGCGCCGCGTGGGTCTGGTACCGGGAAGAAAGAGTGTTTTAGGAAATAATGCCGCTGATGTAAATCAAATTTCTGTAATTATGCTCCTAATATTTCCTCCTTTCAGGAGATTGTATCTATCTCCGAGTGATGCAGGAGGAGGAGGAGGAAAGTGTATACCGAGAGGGAGTCTCTCGCGGGGTGTTGCTGTGACTGGGTTGTGAATGGGGACAAACATTAGTGTGATGGAGGAGCGAGGACCATTGAGGGGGACTGGAGGGGCCGCTTTTCATGCTCTGCTGTTTGGAGACAGTGAGGTCTCACGAGGGGGGCTTAGATTAAAAAAGGATGACATGAATAATTTGATCTGACTCACTGTATTTAATAACGTATATCTTTTAGAGTGGGTCAGGAATAAGGCTATTGTTGTCTGTTTGTTTTGTCTATTTAATTTGTCGCTCGTTATTAATATGATTTCATTTTTGTAGGTAGACAACATATTGTATTATAGGAAATTAAAATGCTGGAGTAAAACTTGTCTGCTGATAGCAGCCCAACTGTTGTGATACCCCATCAAATATCCTGTGACATTGAATATCCTGCTAAGTGACCTTTCAATCTGCAGACAGTCAGTCCGCCGTGATGTGTTTTTTTTTCTTCTTCCCGGTATACTTCCTGCTCTCTCCGATAATAGCTGCCCACTCGCTGCATGCTTCTAGTTTTTTTTTAGTAGTAGTAGTTTCGAGTCGAGACACCGCTGCATATTTGTAGTCGGCTCATATTATTTAGGTTCGTAATATCTCTCTGCGAAATTCTGTTCATGTTGCAGTCACTGCCGGCTCGTGAAGGTGACCTTTAAAGGGCTGCTGCCGCGAAATAAGTTCAATTAGCTGAAAGCAGAAACAATGCGCTGGAGCAGCGTAGGAGGTGTAATTAGTGACGAGAGAAAACAATAGCACCAGCACTTTTCTGATCTTATTTATCCAAGTAGGACCTGTTCTGTTCTCTGGCTTCTATTCTTGGCAACTAAGCCACTGTAAAGGAGGGGAAAAGGTTTGGGATACCTTACTCAACATATATTTAAGTGGGACAACGCTTTCGACATTCTTATTCACTTATTCCAGTCACCCACCTTCCCTTTGGGAATTGAATCCAATTACGAGTATTAGAAGTACGGAATATTCACAACACTAACTCCAAATTGTTTCCCCCTTGGCCCGTATGTCCTGCAGGTGATCAAAGCCATCGAGGACGGCTTCAGGCTGCCGGCTCCGGTGAACTGCCCCCCCCACCTCCATCAGCTGATGCTGGACTGTTGGCAGAAGGAGAGAACGGAGAGGCCCAGCTTCAGCCAGATCCACTCGGCCCTCAGCAAGAGCATCCGCTCCCCCGACGGCATCGGCTCCTCCACGCTGGCCCGCAGGTACGTGCGGCCAACACCGGTAGTCCATCGGCTCAGCATAGCCGGATGGCCGCGTGCGTCAGTTCCCGGCCGATTTCCTTATCGGCGTGCAAATCAACCGCGGTTCTTTTCTTCTTTTCCCCAGAACCCTGAGCTCTTCCATTACGCTGGCAGAGAGGCCTCTGCCCTCCTTCCCGTCCTTTAACTCGGTGGGGGAGTGGCTGGACGCGGTGGACATGGGCCGCTACAAGGACAACTTCACCGCCGCGGGGTACTGCTACTTGGAGTCTGTGGCCCGAATGACTGTGCAGTAAGTGGCTTTGTGTACCGAAAGGTGGCGGTGACCTTTCATTTCCTGTTTTAGAGAGGGTGGCTTAGTTGGATAATAAGAGAAGAGATCATTAGAAGAAAGATAAATAGTCTAGATTCTCATTTGGGAAGTCTTTAAATTACTTTTTATGAGATCACAGTGGCTTTTGGGAAAGTATAATTGGCCTTTTTTTTTTTTACTCAAGGTTTATTGAGAAAATTAGTTTAATCATTTTTTTTCTCTAAATAGTTTACTTGAGCCATATTCGCACAGGACTACTATTACCAGTGGACAGTCTGTGATTTAAAAATTACCTCCATCTGTGTTTCATGCCACACATGTACAGGTTAAGAGAAATCTGTAAATTTACTTAAATTTACTGACGTTTTCCATTGAACACTGATAAAATGCATCCCCATTCTGACTTATTCACCATCGAAATTTCTGTTTTTGTCAATTTGTCAAGGTGCTTAAAAAACAAACGTGATTATCAGAGACATTTTTCTTTGTGGCCAATACGTTTTCTTTCAGAGATGTACTGAGTCTTGGCATCACTTCCCTTGAGCACCAGAAGCTGATCCTGGCGGCCATCCAGACCCTCAGAGCCCAGGTCATCCAAATGCACGGCCGCGGTGTGCAGGTCTAACGAGCGGTCCACGCGCCTGCTCTACTCTCACGCCGCTAAACGCCGCCACACACACACCTCATGTGTGCAGACAGACGGACGACGGGGGTGGAGAAGAGGGAGAGAGAGGGAGAGGGAGAGAGAGAGAGAGAGAGATGTTCCAAAGTGAGGGAAAGATGAGCAGATCTTCCGGCTCAACTGCACTCTGTCGACTCCTCCTTCCCACGCTTCCTCATGCCTTCCATGATTCCCTACTTCCTTTTTCTTCTTCTTCTTCTTCTACTTCTTCTTCTTCTTCTTCTTCTATGAATCCCCTCAGAGACACATTTGAGGGTTATAGCAGAGGAGTGATGTCACCTGACTTTTTTTGTTGGGTTTTGTGACCTCTATCTGCATTTCAATAGCTGTGTCGGCTCCACCTCGCTGGCTCTGGATCCGTGCGTGAAGACATGTGAAATATTGTCTCTAGCAGGTGGAAGCTGACCTCTGAGCAGGAAGCGGGGCACCGGGGTCGTACACTGGCAAACGCGCCGGTTATGGACTAGTGCTCGAAAGAAACGTTGACATTTCGGATGGAATTTCCCTTTAGCGCAGCATCGATTGACTAAAAACTATTAAGTCGGCAAAGCCCGGAGCGATTGTGCCGGTCCCGGATCAGACGACTCTTGACCCCTCCCCAGAACTGCGCAGACGATTAGAGCAGGAAGGGATTCACGGAGCGGAAACGGAACCATAGCATTGTACGTCAGAGCTGATCTCATATCGGGATGGTAAAGAGACATGTTAGCAACGACTTTAAACCCGGCTGCAGTCAGCTTGACAACAGGTTAGTGGGGAGCCTCTTGGATGGAGGCCCTCGAAGGAGGCTCAGTGGAGCGGGGCCGGCGTACCGTACGGCTCTGTAGGATACAGCGTGCTGACGTGGGTTATGGGTGATGATATACTCTACTTTTCAGGAACGTCAAACCTGTGGTTTTATTTGTATTAATTTAATTATTTTATTCTCTTCGGGGCTACTGATGGTTTAAGCTGCAGGATTCAACTGTGAAGGTTGAACGTGTGTTTAAATGTTATTAATTTGTAGTGTGTGCTCTGTTTCATCATCATTTCTTTGTATTTCCTTTTTATCCAGTTATGTTTGCATTTAAAAAAAAAAAGAAACACCCAACGTTCTCCCTTTAGCCTGCTGGCTGTCATCTCGGTGACACAATCCTCCTCCAAAGCCTTCTCACTACCATGTTTAACAGTCTGCGTTGAGCACGGGTCCACCTCTGGAAGATAAGCCCGTTTCAGATATTTATTTTACGCTTACCTCTGCAGAAAAGAGGTCAGGAGGGTTTATTTAAATTATAGTATTTGGAAAAAAAAGTCAAGCGAAGGAGTTGCGTCCTCTTTTTTGGTTTCCGTTTAGTTGATTTGTTCGTTTGACCCGAGTTTGTATCGGAGCAAATTAGTGGTTTGTACACAGGAAGTGAGAGGAACACTGGAGGGTTTTTACTGTCGGCACACAGTATCTGTGTAATCTTGAACACTGGAGTTGGTACAAGAGTAGGTCCATAATCATTGGATTAGCTGTATACATTACGGTGTGTGTGCGTGTGTGTTGCAGTAAGGACACAGTATTAAAGAATGTCTAATGGAACTTTCCCCCCTCTTTGTATCTGTTGTATTATCATGCTTAATTTTATATTGCTGTGTGAATATCACGCTCTGTCATACCACATGGTTGCACTTTTTCTTCCTTCCAGATAACTCCTAAAATTCTCTCTGTACAGTCCCCCCGTCTCCCCCTGCACTTTTCTGACCAATTCTATACTGGAGACTTAAAGAAGGAAATCTACGGGGCATTATTTGATTATCATACATTTTCACAAAGGAAGGTACATCCCCTTTTGACTGGAATATTGTTACTGGTTTATATTTGGTAAAAAAATGAGTTATTTTTTGTTTGTTTCCTTGTACTCCCCCCGCTGTAACCGTTTTGTCAAATAAGTAAACTTATATGTCCTTATAGATGTTATCACACACATGTTGACATCTGAAGAAACGCACTGACGGTCTCTTTGAGACACATACACACAAGACCACATAGACACACACACAAAAGACCACAAAGACACACACTCACACACACACACACACCACAAAGACACACACTCACACACACACACACCACAAACTGGACCTCGTCACCACGATGAATGAAACTTTCACATCTCTATCCCTCTCTGTTACTGTGACCATTATGATATATGTTTAATACTGTAAATATGTATTTGAAAATGCTAAATCTATTTTTATAATTTGTTTGAAGAACAATGTGTTGAATATAATATATGCTCACTGTGTAAGGGTTTTATTTGTTTGAATTTAGGGCCATAGCCAAGAAACTCTGGTGTTTGGAATATGAAACAGAAAAAAAAATTGTTCTTTTTGTTAGTTTTTTGATGATTTTTACCTGCTAAAAGAAAATCTGATGGCTGTTGCAATATTGAAACGTGTTATTAAAAAATCTCCAATACAGGCAAATGTTTTTTTTCTCTTTGTCTTCTATTTTAGGATGGAGTGTAAACCGTAAAACCAAATCCACATTTATTGGCCGATATACACTTACAGATACATATCTGCAGAAAGATAAGTCAATACTAAATATGAACAGATAAAAAGGGTGAGAATAATTACTATGACGAAGGAAGTACATTTATGGATTAACATTTTTACATAAACTATGACCGAAGTTTGCATGTTTGACATTGGACTTAATCTGCTTTTGTATATTTTAAATGGACAGCAGCTAAACAAAAAAAATCTTGGTATTTCAGAATGTATTATCTAAAACATTTTTAATTAATCTTGAAAAGTTTTGAGTCTTGAAAAACTTACTGTACAACTGTCTCAAGAGGAAGTTCAATCAAATTCCCAAATAAAATACATTTGGCATAGATTTTTACATTGTGCACGTGGACAAGGGCACAAGAGCAGCGTCATGCCGTTCCACGTTACTTTTTATTTTTTAATTTGGACTTTTTTTACTTTATTTTTTCTCCATACTATGACCACTTTTTTATTTTTTGATGTACTATTTGATGGCATTTTTTCCAAATACCAATACTATATTTCCTTTTCCACAAAATACTGAATGTCTTTGACTTTTTCCAACTATATTATGACTGTTAATGACCAGACTATGTAGACTATCATTTCTTTACTCTTTTTTTAGCATCAGTTTGTGTTCAAGAGCGAGTGAGAGTGAGTATGATGTTGGGGGAATAACTTTATTGTTGTGAATGTAGCCCCGTGACAACTTTCCATGTGTTTCTTGTAACCTGCTGGTAAAAGTGAAGGGGCTTAGCCTCGAGTTTGGAGCTTTACATTTGAGATTTGTGCCTTATTTAAAATTACGTTCACAGTAGATTCTGTGCCAAAGGCAACCGGGGAGAGGCGTTGAGCAGCTCCATTCTAAGTGAGTTGTGGTTGCAATGATCGAACTCCCAACTGTCCATGGACCCTTTAGCTTCACCTCTGGTGCAAAGATTTGAACCGCCGGCTCTTAGAGCTCACTCTCCTCTCAGCTTAAGGCCGCTTGGGCCTCTTGTGCTCCTCGCCTCTCTACTTGTACGAGGTCAATGCGCTGCATCCTCTTACAGCAGAGTTCAACTTCTGATCACGTCTCCTCGCCTCGACTTTTGCGGTCCGCGGCTTTCTCTCTCTTCTTCTTCCATGTGAACTTATGAAGTTCCTCCATCTGGGACTGAAGTTATATTACTTACTGGTTTTATTACAAAAACGCCCACCTTTCGACCAGCGGCGAGCGTATGGGAAATTATTGTAAATGCAAATGAGTTTAGCGTGGGATTTATGTGGGCTACTGTGTGGGTGCTCGCACAGGGTCTGTGTGTGTGTGTGTGTGTGTGTGTGTGTGTGTGTGTGTGTGTGTGTGTGTGTGTGTGTGTGTGTGAGGGAATGTACTTCAAGTGGGATGACAGTCCATGGTAATGCGTTTGAGAATGAGATATTTTTATTTGTCTCATACAGTTGCAGCAGCAATCCTTACTTTTTTTAATATTAAATTCTTATTGGAGTTGAGGAGTGGAGTTTGATACTTAATGAGTTTCTATCTCGGAGCCATCGCTGGCTACAGCTTTCTAAAGCTCGCAGGCAAACAGCGCCTCTTTCAGAGGCTGAAAATTGAAGTAATTGCGATGCTGCAGATCGCCGTTCTATTTGGGACACAAAATGTAAAACCAAGTCTTCAATAAAGCCATCGGCTCTGATCTGCATAATGTAAATTATGAAATCCTAGCGGCCTTGACACTTGACCCCGGCCCGCTCGGGGTCACGAGCCGTCTTGCAGCTCACGTGCCAAATGAGCCGAATAGTGGCCAAATCGGCTGCTCTCTGCATCGCTCCCCTGTGTTACGATATAATGAACGCCATTAGTTTAAGTGTGATGTCTTAGTATGCAAACAACATATCCCACAGTAACTCTCCTCGGTGTGTGTGTGTGTGTGTGTGTGTGTGTGTGTGTGTGGTTAGTCAGTATTTTTTCAGGCTTCTCACGGTTTTGAGCGTAAAGCCTCAATCAGATTTGCTTGTTTATTCACTGTAAATGAGACCGGGACAGGGAGACGGGCCGGGATTCTTCTGAGAGATTAAAAGCAAATTGTGTTTCAAAATGCTAAATATTGATCGTTGTACGTGAAAACCATAATTTTATTTTCCCCAAAATCAAGACAACACTCAAGATGTGTTAAAGGGAGGGGGGGGCAGAGAAATACCTTTAAAATGTAAGAAGCCTAGAAGCATTCCACTATTAAACAGCTGAACCCATGACCCTCCCACATACAAGTACACACACACACACACACACACACACACACACACACACACACACACGTTAAAAAAAAGGAAAGAAAGTATACTGTGTTGTTTTTGAGTTAAACTAAATATAACCATGAATCAAACTTCTCATAGAAAAATAGAATTTTACTGCAATAATCTAGACATCTAGAGCTGAAACCATTAGTCAGTTAATCAATGACTTATAGTGAAAAGTAAGTTTAAGACAAATATTTGTGGTCGAGCTGAAATGAAACGTTTACCTGGATCAGCTTTCATCAAATGTTTTGATTAAATCTTTGGGTCAATTATCAAGCAATGCCAAATGTCCTTTTGTTCCAGCTTTATATAATAATGAAGTAAAACAAAGACATTTCGGACTGCTGTTTTTAATTTCTTTCTTTTAAAGACGTCACCTTTGGTTCTATTAAGCGGTAATTGTAAAACTGATAAATCCCCGATGCCCTCTATACTCAACGCCCTGGGCATACACAGCGTTTTACACAAACCAGTCGCTCTGATCTACTTCATAACTATAAGCTACAACCTCAAAATAATAAAACTAAATAAAAATACCTTTGTGATAAAAGAAACCTTTCAAGCTGGAAAGGCAACGAACAAATGAGAGTGAGGAAATGCCAGAGACGGAACAGGAAGAAGCAGAAGGATTCAAAGGGACACATGGGAAAGCGACACCTCTGTAAAAAAAAAAACATTAGTGATTCCCAGCTGTGTTGAGAGCCCTCTCCCCTTCATCCCTCGCTCCCTCCGCTCCGTGTGAAGATTAAAGCGAGCGGCGTAAAGGGGAGAGCGGTCCACCTCTAAAGCTAGTGTGAAGGGGAAACTTCCCCTCAGCACAAAAGTTCTGCTCTCTTCGCCGAAGCATGCCGCAGCTCAAATCGGCTTTGAGAAATTAATCCCTGCGTTATGGGGGTGGGGGGCGTGGGGGGGGGGTAAAGTAAACAAACGGAGGGACCGGATGGGGACCTGCGAGTGCGAGACGGTGGGGGCTTTTGTAGGTAAAAAGCTTGTGTTCCTCCCCCCTAGAGAACACAGAGCTGTGAAGGCAGCGTTGTGCTTGTACATGTGTGAACGGGGGTGTGTGTGTGTGTGTGTGTGTGTGTGTGTGTGTATGTGTATGTATGTGTGTGTGTGTGTGTGTGTGTGTGTGTGTGTAGATGAAGCAGCAAAAGCCTGCTCCATCCTCAGGGACCCTCCTGGGAGCGTCGGTCTCTCTCCTGCATGGTCTTAACCCGCTCTCCGTCTCATATGTCCGGCTTATTACCGGCTTTGTCTTCCCCGGCTTCATTCAACCACTTTGCCCCTCGTGGTGAGGAGTCATTGTCTGCAAATCCTCCTTCTCTGCTCTCTCTTCCCCCCCCCCCCATCCCCCTCCTCTCCTTTTTCCCATCCTATCTATCCACTGAGAGGGTACTTAGATAAAGCCCGGGGTTCAGCCTGACGAAATCAGAACTTTCCACTGAGCAGAGATTAAACTCTGAGTGACCGAGTGGACAAGTTCTCTCACCGTCTCTGCGGTTGGCTGGCAGAGTGTTTCAATCTTTTTTTTTTTGACAGTTTAAACACCCGTCTGTCTGGAGATTCCATAAGTGCACTTTCAGTCTCTCTCTCCGCTTGTTGCCTCTCGCCATACATCTGCCGTCTGTCATCCCTCTGCTTCTTTCTGCACACTTTAAAGGATTTCCGCCCACCTTCCCCTCTCCTCCCGTCTCCCTTCGTACGAGCCCTCGTTCTTTTGTGTTCCGACCAGCGCTGTTGGCCCGTCACACGAGACGCATCCTGCTTTGATGAATCGTTTACCGTGCTCCGTCTTCCGGAGGGTTGGAGACGAGCGCGTCCTGCCTTCAGTGAAGCAGCCGAGCAGAGCGACGCCAAACGGACACCCGGCCTTTGACCTTGAGGTGTTTGGAGCGCGTGACGCCTGAGGGGAGTTTCTCTGTGTGTGGTCCCATACCGCCACCTGCTGACATAGATCAGAACTGCACCCTACAGTAATGACGAGTGGATTTACTTTCTTTACGCAGCTGTTAAAAAACACAAGTAAATAACTAAATAGAATTTGAGGTACTTTACTTTTTTGGGAGTTTTATTTTATGGTACTTCTACTTGCATTACATTTCGGAGAAGTATTATTAACTCCTAATTTATTTGACAACTTAAGTCAGTAGTTTCTGTACAAATAAAGAATACATATGCAAAGCATAAGAAAAGGAACGGTTCAACAAATAGTTTTTTTTTTTTTTACAAGGAGTTTGTGGTGGAACAATTAAGGTTTTTTTTCTTTCCTTTTTTACAATATTTCACACACACACACACACACATTCGGGGGGAAAAAGAGCCACTTTGGTTAAGTATATTTTATTTTATTTGATACTTCATTTGATGGTTGATTGACAGCTGACAGTAAATGGAGAACGTCGTGCAACTGACCCATAACCCTGATCTCACAGGGGAACTTTTGTCTTTTAACATTGATTGTTTTTTCAAACTGTAATTGGAAGTTATTATTATTATTATTATTATTATTATTATATTATTTTCTTACATCTTTTCTCCAACAGTACATTCCTGTCTTATTAAAAGCATGTTTTCAGATTTAAAAAAAGGAGAATAGATCATTCACCCCTTAAAAAGCCCCACCGTTACATCATCACTAATAGAGCTGCAACGAATAGTCGACAAAATCGACTACGTCGATTGTGAAAAATCGTCGACGTGGATTTTTAACGTCGACGCGTCAAATATTATAAAAAGATTCAGAGCTGCCGGTAATTTTCATTGAGCATTGCAATGCACTACCGGAAGTGCAGGGGGCAGTATCGCTTACATTGTCTATATGCACCAAGGCATAGACATACATACACCAAGGCAAAGAAGAAGAACGTTTTTGAATCATGGCGGAACAAAGTGTGGGAGAGCCGAAACAAGCTAGACCGAGAGCTTCAAAAGTCTGGGAATATTTTACCAGCAAACAAAATAAAAAAGTACAATGCAACCAGCACCACGGCAATGCATGAACATTTGAAACGGAGGCATCCTGGAGCCACCACGTCTTCTCCCGCTGATGAGTAAGTTTAAGTTAACTGCCTAAGTAACGTTAGCCTTGTTAACTTATCGTAAGGTTTACGCTTACATGTTGGAAAACAGAACGTCTCATGGAGGATGCTTGCTAACGCGACTTCAGTTATGTTACGTGCAATGTAGTTAATTAATCAGTGAATTATCAGAGTAGCCTGTCTTCGTTCGTTTCTTTTTTTTGGGGGGGGGGGGATAATCATTAGATTAGTCGATTAATCGAAAAAATAGTCGATAGATTAGTCGATTACCAAAATAATCGTTAGTTGCAGCCCTAATCACTAACTCGTCAATCGATCCAGCTCAGCCCAAGTGCCTCTGCGATGAAGGAAAAGATGTGCGTGTCCTCCAAGATGGCCTTGGTGGTGGGCTTGCCGGCGCCGTGCCCGCTCCGGGTGTCCACCCTGACCATCAGAGGCTGGCGCTGCGCGGCGCTGCTGCCCACGCCGTGCTGCAGGGCCGCGCAGTACTTCAGAGTGTGGAGAGGCACCACGCGGTCGTCGTGGTCGGCTGTGAGAAGCAGCATGGCGGGGTAGGGAGGGCCGGAGTAAGGGGGCGGAGGCAGATTGTGGAGAGGGGAATACCTGGAGAGAGGGGGGGAGAAAGTCCGGTTGGAGGGAATATTGTGAAAAGTCAGCGAGAAGACAGAATATTTGATTTGTAATGTGTGATTCCGAGGCTTTTTGCTTTTGTGGTTAGGTTTTAAGAAGTGAACGCACTTTGAGATGATTAAGGCTTTTACAGATAGTCTTGAGGTAAAGATAAAAGAAAAACAAAGTAAATACAAATATCAACACGCATTGACTACTGCGAACAGAGCTGCACCACTAGACGAGTGTGGCCAAAATACAACACGGACTGTAAACTTTGCAGAAAGCGCTGAAGGTGAGAGAATCACACGAGAGTGAGTCGAGCTCAGACTTGTAGTGCTGCACGGATCCCGGATGGCTAGAAGCAACATGATCGGCAGATACATTTGAATCATTTAACATCACATATTTCATTCCTTTTGTACCGTCATATATTTTTTATGTTTCTATTCTGATTTAAATCTGTTTATAAATTGTCTCTGTGTTCGCTGAACATCTGGGGCTCCAACTACATTTAAATGTGCAATCCTGTGTTGTATATCGACAATAAAATGAGAATCTATGAATCTATTCTGACCAGCTGAGCAAATACGATAAATACAACGTGTTCTCTACTGAGGCTGTGTTCTTTTTCTCTCGGTCTCGTACTTGATGAGCCACTTGAACTGCTCCGGGTCGTCAGAACAGCCGTAGTCGGTGGTCCAGGCGTGGCCGATAGTGAACTTGTGGAACTTCAGCATGTCCATCACCCCGACTTCTGCCACGGCACAGCCGAACAGGTCGGGGCGCTGGTTCACGCATGCCGCTGTGTGTGAACGCAAAATGGAATCGGTCACACACATTTAAAACACTCTCTCACTCTCACACACTCACTCTGCAGGACACTGTCGCTCCTAAATCGCCGCTCACACACCAGGGAAGACGTCATTAGTTGGGTTTGTGCGATGCCATATGGCAGCTAGCCTTTTGGTAAATGATGTGACTCAGCTCTGCTTAATGTGCTGTTTAATGGCTAAATTAATTGAATCTAAGCAGCTAACAACTGTTAAAATACATTTTACATTATGCCAAATATGTGATGTAAAGAACGCATTGTGATCAAGGCAGCAGAGACCTGCGGTGGGCCGGTGATCTTAGCCGGCTCTCAGTTGGCTTTGCAAACACATTTACTGAACACAGTTGTTTGTAGCCTTGAGGGGTAAACTGCATAGGGTGTGGGGTGTGAGCCGGCGGAGTGGGAAGGAAGTAGAAATACAGCTCCATTAAGCAGGCACGTGAAAGGCAGAGGGTCAAAAAGCAGGAAAACATCCACATCCATCCCACGCCACACACAAAACACCACCATGGCCTCATGTATTACGTTTTCTTCATTTCACTGGTGGACCTTGCACTAAGCCATCATTCTGCCTCTCACCACACACTAGGCTTATTATTATTATCAAACTTTACGGTTGGTTGTGTAGGTTTTTGACTTTTTTTGGAGCATTACTATCACCATAGATAACGCCCCAAAAAGCACAACAATCTGTATAGTTGATTTTCTTTTAAATAATTTACACCTTTGTCAATGTTAAATCGAAAGAGCAGATTTAGCCATAAAAACATGAGAAGCAAGATTCCAACTACTAAATGTAACATAATAGTTTGCAGGATGGACCTTTAAAACCCTTCTACTTTTCCCTTGTTCTCCACACTAAACGCATAAACCCATAAAAAAGGCACACAGCTGACACTCACCCACGAGCAGGCCGCCATTAGAGGCTCCGTTGATGGCGATGCGGCTGGCCGTGGTGTACTTCTCCTGGACCAGATACTCTGCTGCACACTGGAAGTCATCGAAGCAATTCTGCTTGTTCCCTAGCGTGCCGGCTGCAAACACACAATGATCAGCAGAAGTGGTGTGAACACAGACCATAGAAAACGTTTATGCTTAATGTTTCCTAATAAACACTGGCTATAGCCCCTTTTCACACAGGTGGGGGTGCCATTATTCTGCCTCGCCGTTCAATCTTTTTGTTATCGTTTTTAATTTAAAAAAACAGAAATTAATCATTTTGTGTAGAGTAATGTCTTTCTGGGTGCATTTCTTGGATGTCTGTACCTTTGTACCAGGTGAGGCCGTACTCTCCCCCTCCTCTGATGTTGGCCACTGCCAGGATGCCTCCCAGGTGTCTCACATACAGCAGGTAAGCAACACTGACCAGAGAGAAAGCCATGAGTACAATTTTTTCTTTTATTGCTCACATATGATCCCTGATAATATGTATACATGTCTTTCTAAAATTGCAACGTTTGATTCTAGTACCAAGACACACACAGACTTGTGCTCACTTGTAGTACGGTTGTATGGAAGCCTCAAAGCCCCCATAGCCATAAAGGAAGACGGGATGAGTGCCGTCCTTCTTCAAGCCCTTGGCGTGAACCAAGAACATGGGGATCTTGGTTCCATCTTTACTGGGATAAAACACCTGGAAATGCATGTGAGAAGATAGATTAAGTTATTGCGCACACACACACACACACACACACACACACACACACACACACACACACACACACACACACACACACACACAGCAGGTCGTTACCTGGCTGATCTCGTAGTCCTCTTGCTTGATGCCCTTCACCTCCACCTCCCTGAACACGCTGGGCTCTGGGTCAGACTTGCTCAAATCACAGTGGTAAATGATCCCTGAGGGGGTCACACAGGTCAGAGGTCACTGTGCGTTCCCCTCATTGCGTGGGGATACTATTAATAACCGACAGTTCATATGTGTTGAGATAATTAGACGACGGACTACGTACTTACAGTTTCTGACTTTTGAAGCATTATTTTAAAAGTATTAGAACTACCGTATTTTCCGCACTATAGGGCGCACTTAAAAGCCTTTAATTTTCTCAAAAAACGACAGTGGGCCTTATAATCCGGAGCGCCTTATATATGGATTAATTCTGGTTGTGATTACTGACCTCGAAGCGATTTTGTGTGGTACACGACGCTCTGTCAAAATGTTTTAGTACGACTTTGGTAAACTACAAACCCGCACCGCTTGCAGCATTATGGCTACCGTAGTCAGGAGCGTCGCGGAGTAATACATACTGTGCTTTCCGCGCATACAGCAAAAACAAGATCACTGAAAAGAAGATCCGGCCAGAGCCCATCACCAACATGGACGAGGTTCCCCTCACCTTTGATATCCCCGTGAACCGCACCGTGGAGAAAACAGAGAAATTTACGTCAAGAGACCGGATGGCTTTTTCCACAAATCTCCGTCCCTATTGATCTGCGACTCCATGCGCGCCCATCTCACCGATGATGTCAAAAACAAAGTGAAGCAAACTAATTCGGAGCTTGCCATCCTTCCGGGTGGATTAACTAAAGAACTCCAGCCGCTAGATATTGGTGTCAACAGGGCGTTCAAAGTTAAACTGCGAGCTGCGTGGGAGCAGTGGATGACAGAAGGCGAACACACATTCACCAAGACAGGGAGACAGCGCCGGGCGACTTACGCTACTATCTGCCAATGGATCGTGGATGCCTGGGCTACGGTATCAGTCTCAACTGTGGTCCGAGCTTTCACGAAGGCCGGAATCATCACTGAACTGCCAGGTAACAGCAACGACACTGACTTGGATAATGACGAGAGGGATCCGGGCATGTTGGATGCCGTAATCGCCCAACTGTTAAACTCGGACACTGAAGATGAAGAATTTGAGGGATTTGTGGACGAGGAATGAACTGAAAAAGTGAGTGTATTGTGTTGTATTTTACGTGTTATAACTGAACAATTTTGAGAGTTATTGTGAACACGTTTAATAAAGTTTGACTGACTGACTGTTTTGTTTCGCTTAATGCGCCTTATAGTCCAGTGCGCTTTATATATGAAAAAAGATCGAAAATAGACCATTCATTGACAGTGCGCCTTATAATCCAGTGCGCCCTATAGTGCGGAAAATACGGTAGTAGACGTTTCCATTACAGTAGCTATTTCAGCACGTGCAGCAAACCTTTTGTCAAGCAAAAATACAACAAAAAAAGATTCCCTGGTTCCAGCTTCTCAAATGTGAGCATTTCCCATCTATTCTACATTTTACATGTGAGACTGAATACAATGTGTGTTTGACTTTCAAAACAACACATTTAAAGAAGACACCATGGGTATTTTCCAACATTGTGTCGAAAAAAAAATAATCAGCCTATTTATCAAGAATCAAAATCCCTAGAGTGACCCTAATTATTTGTATGCATTGATGGGAATTGTTTTTGCCGTTCTTTTTCATGTGGGATTAGTAACTTTCGGACTACTTGATTATTCTCTAATATTGCCAGTATAAGACTAACTAAAACAGGATTTATGAACTTGAGGAGAGTCACCAGGTGTAGTGAAGGAGGAGAATTTGTAGAAGAATTCAGAGTGCTGCTTCTTGCAGCTCACTCCGGCCACTGTGCCGACGTCCAGCGGCAGGCTCCTCACCAGCCGGCCCGTGGACAGCTCACACAGCTGCAGGACGTCCTTCACGTCGTGGACATAGTTGACCAGCAGATGGTGCTGGTTCACACAGGACACCAGGCCTAGAGAAGGAGATATAAATAAAAACAACATTTTAATAAAGTTCTAGATAGTGAACATGACGATGTGTAAAAGCTGCCTGGAGTCCCTCAAAAACACCGTATCCATGGCATCCGTTTTCCTTCCTACGTTACTAGCAGCTTCCTCTCTGCTAATTATCCCGATACATCATCAAAATAAATACAATTCAGGAGTTATCTCATGATCCTGTGACGAAGCCAAACATACATTGAATACGACCACATTGATTAGTTCTGTTAACTGAGTTGAGAGCCGAGGTGTAGACGATGGACTGCAAACATGATGAAATCTCATCAACGGCCAGCAGGAGGCAGTGTTCAGCTGTGATGAAATGCAGGACATGCTGCTCAGTCTCCAGACGAGGACCACGCAGAGCAAACTGACGAATCACTGACTTCATACTTTATAAAGCGGTTACATTCTATTCCACAACCACCATCACTATTAGGGCCAATTTCTGAGGTAAAATGGTGTGAGGAATTAATATTTCCGACGTATTTATTGAACCAACATTGGACTTTTTACAAGGTAATTATAGGAGCGGAGCCCAAGAGGCGTCCTCACAGAGGAGACCACAACCTCACATTGGGTGAGAAGAGAAACGAGGGCAATACGCTCAATGTAAAGCTCAAAGCTGTATTATTGAGTTGGTGGAACAGTGAGAGATCTTTAAATGGACTCACATGTAACCGTCAACTCCTCACTGTGGACTGCATGTATTATATAATGACAATTTGATGCCACCAGTGTATAGTGCTGCTTCACCCAGATGGGACATGCAAAAGGAAAACTAGTGTTTTAAATACTTAACATTTATAAATCATCCAATGTGGACCTACTTTACATTGTTACAGTATCGGTTTACACACCGGCTCACACTTAGAGTCATAGCTGTGTGACTGCAACATTATTATAGAGTGCTATAAAAATCAGCAGGAACTCGGACATTCACGGTGATGCGTTTCAGTGGTCCCTAGATACAGTTACCATCAATCCAATGAGTCACAAAAGAAAAACGAAGACGACAACTACGCGCATATCAGCCAAGTTTCACTTTTTGAGCAGACACCCCTCTGACGAAGGCCGTCCACCACAGACACAGAACTTCCCAGTTGTTGTGGTTGGACTGTCATTGCAACATTAGGACAGATCTTCTGTGAAAAAGGATTTTGCAAGATTTTAAAAGAGCTAAATTGTGGAACTGCGACTCCACGGACAAAGCCCCTTGACGCATTTCTAAAGCTCGGTGGAGTTTTCGGAAGCTCCAACGAAGGTTTGTTTTACAAAACCTCCAAACTGATGCTCAGGCTCTCAGACGCGCGTCAGCGATGTGCTCGCACGTCTCACCCAGGACGTCCTTGTCATGCTGTGGAATGAGGGTGGTCCAGTGCTGCCTGTCTGGTTTCTGGATGTCGATGTTGACGAGACGGTACCGAGGCGCGTCCAAGTTGGAGCGGAACGTGAACACGGTTCCCTCGTTGGTGACGTACGCAAACTGGGCGTCAAAGTTGTCGACAAGTTTGATCCAGGGCAGCACACCTGGAGCAGAAGATGAATACGATTACAACAGAAATAAATAAAAACGTCCTTTCATCTCCATCATTGAAGGTTGGGTGTTGAGAAAGTGTCCACATAACTTTGCGTGTGAGAGAGTTTCTTTTTTTTTTTTTTAAACCAGAAAACAGGTTGCAAAGTGAATTTTGAAATCTCAACATCCGGTGAAGTAACCAGAGAGTCTCAGGCCGTGCTCTTTTTCATGCGGAGGAATCAAATGGCGCTTTAAACGTTTCTGCACTCTTGGAAAGCTGGTGTGGTTTTCCAAGAATCCGTATTTAATTGCTACTAACAATTGAAACGAAGACAATAGGAATTAAAGAGCTGCAACTAGATAGATTAAGGTCAATTCATTCATGGGCCGAGAAATAATTGTCAACTATTTTTGATAATCCATTAATTAAATCACTAATTTGGTTTGAGTGTGGAAGAGGTGTTGCTGTATTTATTTATCACACATCCATTGTTAAGTGAATGTCGCTGGGTTTTGGACCCAACGTCATTGAGCAAAACGTGACATGGTGAAACATCACCTTACATTGGGGAAATTAGTGGGGTAAAAAAAAGACAATGCCCTAACAAATAGCCTTAAAATAAATAGATATTTCTGATAATGGTGTATTCCAGAGACATTAACTAACTCATGAAATGCGTTATTCTACAAAGACATTTTCCATTTCTTTCTTTGCGCAGGCACCAATTTGAGGATCAATACGCATCAATGCTTGTGAGCTTTGACAACCTCGTTTTACATCAGTTTAAAAATCGATTTAAGTGTAACATTCATATTTTGTTTTTTTGTGCGCAGGGAGGGGAGTTTTGTAAGAAAATTAATGGGGGATATTTATTAAAAAAGAAAGTCCTGGTTACGGACCTGTGATGCCATTGGGGAGCTGCTGAAGGTCGCAGTACCACAGCTGGTTGACGGGTTCACAGCCTTCAGTGATGGACAGAACAGCATATCGGCCATCATCCGATATCTGGTTAAAAATAAAAATACAAAAGGAAGGAATGAGGAAAGGAAAGAAGGAAGCAAAGAAAGACAGAGAGAGGCATGTTGTCTTTGCTTGTAGATAACGTTTAACTTGCTCACAAATACTATTGGTGGATAAAAGCGTGCAAAACTTATGGCAGAATTTCAAAAGATTAGGTTTTTGTAGATTTGCAATTCAGTTCGAGAATGTAAAATAGCACCTCGATTCAGCAGTGGAATTTAACTAATAAAACCTGAAGTAGGATTTTTGACTACGTATATTTCACAGACCTGAACTACCTACTTGTATGTACAAACGTGTGGGTTTGATTGCCAAGCATTCCCACACAGGTGTGCGGTTTTGAATGAAACACTTTTGCAACGGAGTAACAGACCCACCCACTGCACCACCAACTGTACAAGGGATTCACCGCTTTACTATTGTACCATTTCTTGAATTAGATTCCAGCGGTGGCTGTGTAACATTGTGTCAAACATTTACAATAACTGCCTTTAAAAAGAAAAAGAAAAAACATTTTCCATCTGGGCAAAAGAATCATTTGCCCTCATGTATGCCACTGAGTAGTTCTAATTGTAAAAAAAAAAAAAAAAAGACTTGCTCATTTAATCCGATGAATCACAAACATGATGTCAGACATTCAAAGCTTCATTCAAAAACCTCAATAGGCTTTAAATAAATGAATAAATAAATTTGGTACACCACCCTCCCTTTATAGGAAGTGTAAAAGCAGCTGTTTGATCCACTGTTATGTATGAAGTCACCATTACTAAGTAGCATCTACAGCAGAGGGACTATAAGGAAAAGGACCACCCACCCACACACACACACACTTTATTATTCATTTATTGAGAGCAGCCCGACTAGTGGACGTCTTCAATGTTTTTTAAGCTGCACTTGTATGTTGTTTACGCTTTGTCGTCTTTGACGTTTTTACAAATATGCAGTACCTATCGGATAAATTAAGTTATTATGATTGGATTACATTTTAATGCAGAGCTGTCATATTTGCTCTTTTACTAAAGTAAATGATCTGAATAGCTTATCCACCACTGCCCTGCTTGTGAATGGGCAATTGCAGCGAGTGGTTAAAGATTACTATGGACTTACGGTTACTGAGCTGTGCCACTTGGGATGTTCGGGGAACTCTGCGACCAAAATGTCTTCCGACTGTTTGGTGCCGATGAAGTGGTAGAAGAGCTTCTGATTGATGTTGCAGGTGGTCTCTGTGCCTTTAGTGGGGGGAAAACAACAACAACAACAGAGGGGGTTAAGTCTTGAATGCATTCGTGAACGTCTTGCAGCAAAAGTGGTGTTTCTTATGTGTATTGGTGACTCCTCCCAACCGTCGGTTTTGCCTTCCTGGCGTGGGTAGCAGTTGTAAAAGATGCCCTTGGCATCGTGAGTCCAGGCCAAGCAGCTGAATTTAACCCTCTCCAGCACGTCGGGCAGCGCAGCGAGATCCTCCGCCTTCATGAAGCTCACCGTCACCCAGTCGGACCCGCTGCTGCTCAAACCATAAGCGAAATATTCACACTCCTCGGACAGCCGGCCCACTGTATAAAAAGAAGCGAGAGGGACTCAGCACATTTTGGTGTCTCCACCCAGGGGGCCCAATGTGCGTTTGCGCACAGTGAAGTGCGGTTTGACTCACTCTTCAGGGCCACAGTGCCATCTTCAGAGAGAGTATTGGGGTCAAAGAATACGGTGGCGGCTCCATCCAGAGAGTCCTGCACGTACAGCACATCCTGGTTCTGGAGGCCTTTGTTGTGGAAGTAGAAGTACCTGGTGAAAAATAATTAAATAACATGACAATTTTTTTTTTTTTTTTTTTTTTTTAGACATGCAGTGCCACTCTTTTAATTCCAACTAGTACCTCTTCCCTCTTTTGTAAGGGCAGCTGTATTTGGGATAGTCATAGAGCTCAGTGAGACGCTGGTGGAACTGAGCCCGGACAGCACACTGCTCCAGGTACGGCATGGTCACTTTGTTCTGCTCCTCAACAAAGGCCTGAGACACAAAAGGGAGAGAAAGAGAGGGGAACGATGGGATTTGCAGGACTTTTTCATCATAACGTGGCTTCAAGCTTTCTGCAAGAGGGTCAACACATACCTTCGTCTCTGCACCATCGTGGTCTTCCAGCCAGGCGTAGGGATCGCAGATCTTAGTCCCATGGTGGTCGTCCACCTACAGGTGAAACAAGAATGGGCACATGCGTACTTCTTTCAACCGTCTCATTGATATTTGCTTTTAGTTCGTCAGCTTTTAATTTACACAAGCAGAACTATGCCTGTTGGGCAGTGGGCCCACCAGAGAAAAAACCTTCATAGAGGCAAATAAGGTGGTGAACAAACACATCTGGGCGATGTTCTGAATGCCTCACTCAATAGTCCGTCGGTCTCAAACCCTGCATAGTTCTGTACCGTGGCAAAGCGGCAAGTTTCAGTCCGATTTGGTAAAAACAGATACCCGGGCCGCACTAAGAATTGAGGACATGAGGGTCATCCCCCTAAGAGGGGTGTACAGTCTACGATTACACAGCAGTGAAGTGGCGTACAGTATAGTGGGCTTTAAAGGCTGTTTCTTGCATTTACCAGTATAGGCAAAAAGAAAAGGTCAACAATTGTTAATGTATCCATTCAATTGGAGTGATATTTTGACAAAGCAACTATTTAAAAAAAATATCTATTTTTTATGAGCCTAAAATTCTTAGTTCCAGCTTTATTTTTTTATAATGGTTTTCTTAGTGGTCTTTGATTAGTGAATTGAATCGCTTTGCAGAACTACATTCTATTTAAATTAAACAGATGTAGACCAGTAAGGCATTAATTAAATCCGCATTTTATTAAACCAGATAGCACAACACAAAAATAAAAATAAAAAAAACAATCAGCAGAATGGAGAATAAATACATAAAATAAACACGGTGCTGCGGGGATATTGTTCATTTTGGGCCTCATCAAAAATGCGACTCAGTGAAGTTGCAACAGCCATAATGCATGATCATATCACAGCGGCCACCAGGAAACCTAAAGCTACTTTAACTGCGACAAAACCTCAGGGCCTGACCCTGGACACGTCGGTCTCGTGCGAGGACCTTTGACTCATCCGCCGCGAGAAGGCGAAGCGAAACACGTTCCTCCTCAACTTTTGATTTTGATGCTCCCCTTCAGTCAGTCGCCATTTACAACCCTCAACTCAGTGGTCGGGCTCTTCCTGGTCCCGCTCGTGCGTGTCCACCCGGTCGTTTCACGGAAAGACGAGAGAGAGAGAGAGAGAGAGAGGGGGGGGGGGGGGGAGCGAGAAAGAAAGAAAGACGTCAACACTGACCTTGCTCTCGTCTCTCCGTGCAGCCGGGTACTTGAACGCCATGGCGGGCGGGTGGGTTTCTCGCGTGTTCCTAAGTTTTCCCTAAGTTGAATTTCCGTCTACAGCTGTGATTTGTGTGTTTGTTAGAACGGTTTTAATTGTTCTGAATGCGGCGTCACCACCGAGTCAATGTAGCCTTGAAGTGAAAGTGAAAGAAGATTTCTTTTTTTTTTCTCTCACGTACACACACACAGGCACACACACACACGTACACAAATCCACACGCGTTTGCGCAAACCGCTTGCGCTGTCTCTTTAGACAGGAAATGATGCGTCACCCAAGGCAGTTGATGCCACGCGCACTACCGTAGGACCCATGCACGCGCGCATTTGTCATTTAGGATAATTTGCTGGATTTTTAACGTCCCCGCCCAAATCATAATAATATGGGATTTTTGTTATTTTTTTTGGGGGGGGGGGGCGCCATATCCTGTGGCTGTTAAAAGACAAAATATAATATAGAACAGGCCCAACAGAAACGCCTCAATCATCACTAGACGGACTAAAATCCACTGAGTCTCAAACTGAACAAAGAAAAGGGGATGTGTTGGCATCAGGCGAGCACTGGTGCCAAAGCATGAACAAGAGGAAGTTGTACATTTATAAAAAAAAAATGAAATATAATACAGGCATGTGGTGACAAGGCCTATTCACTTAGAGTCTGTTGGGGTTCGTAAGTAAGGCGAGATGGCCTACATCCTAAAAAGCATCAGAACAGCCACATGGAAAACTCTCAAAACCTAGCAACCTAACCAATGTTCTATTGATTGTTTAATAATCTCGAAAATGTTTGATCACAATTTTCCAGATGACAACTTTAAATGTCTTGCTTGGTCCAACCATCAGTCTGAAAGTCCTAAGATGTTTAATTTACACTGACATAAAAAATAAACAAGTGTCACATCTTCACATTTGAGAAAGACGCTCCCAAAAGTGTGCCACTCTTGACGTTGACATTTCCCTTCAGTCATTTATGGATCATCAAACAAGCTGATTATTTGTCAGACTGATTGCAGTTCCAGAGCTCTCATGAAAGAAAAAGCATCGTCATTATTCTGTTTTCAGGGTGAATGTTTTCAAAGGTGTGTCCTGTTAATCATCATTTTCTTTTGTGATTAACATGCAAGAGTGAATAAAAATAATTACCTGACAACCATATTACTCATCTGTCCAATCCTTATTTCCCTCACTTCTATTCCCCCATCACCCACGCTCCTTCTTACGGGAAGGTAGAGTATTTCAGTAAATCAAATCACTATTTATAGAATAGTCTCAGGTTTCTTGTGACACCTGGATTAACTGGCAGTGAAACACAACTTTACACACATAACCCTCAAAAGCCACAGTTGCATGTGTGTTCCTGTGTTGGGGAACATCCACAGTTTTTGGTGGCATGCCAAAGAGGTGTCTGATGGCATTTCAATGTGAGGTACTCATTGCACAGCTATGAGTCGGTCACTTTGCCACACCTGAATGTCAAACCACTGAGAATAATTCCCAAATGAGGTTAAAAGCTTATTCCCACGGTTGTGTTTCACTTTTTCCAGTGTGGATCCCGTGGCCTTCACCTACAAAAAATGTCCCTTTTTAAAAAAAGAGGCACGTCCCGACCAGAAAGCAGCTCGAATGACTGAAAAGAGAACTACAAAAAAAAGACAATTTCAGAGTGACGATGCAAAACAATGACATTGTCTCATACTCTGCTCATAGACTTCAGTGTTTGTTGTGTTATGAACTCATCTGTAACAGGTTTGAATAGTACAGCGAACAAGTCGAGACAATTTCCATCCTGGCTTTGATGCCCCTCACGATGAAAGGACGGGGGGACGGGGGACGGAGAGAACAGAAGAAAAACAGAGTTTCAGACGAGTAATCTGTCTAATCCATAAAGCTGTGAAAATGACTTGAGTGGGAAGGAGGGGAAAGATGGAGGACGGGGAGTTCGAAAGAGGGCTAATTTCAAACTAATTCTGCTAAGGTGATTAAGTGAGACTGGCTTGATGAGAAAATAAGCTGTTAGACAGCCTCTGACCTTGTGTCGGTGTATTTACCTCTCCATCTCCTTGATATACAGACGCCACGTACAATGAGGTGTATTTCTACAGCGTAGGTGCCCCCACAACCCAATTTATTTCATTAGCAAAAAATTTGAAACAAATATTCGATCACATCACTTTATTTAAAATAAAAAAGCAAACAAGCATCATTGTTAGTCCGAAAGGATAAGATAATGCATGTTGCATGCTTGATAGGTCATAGACTTTAAAACGCTGACAGGCAATATTATGAAAATATACTTATAATAGCCACACCGAATTATGATAGATGTTATTTCTGACCTCCTGAGGTCGTTTGAAGACCGCTACATCGTTTGTTTTCTGTGCTCCATCCATAACGATGCAAATGCTAAACGTTCATGAGGTGAAACGTCACGCTGTCTCCCTTTGTAGACAAGGAGCCTTCTCTGAATCGTAGAGGCGATAACGATAAAGAGCTCGCCTAGCCACGAACCATTGCTTTGGTAATGGCCCGAACAACTGTATGGCGATCGGTGCCTTAATTGGCAGCAAAGTCTGCGGAGGAGCTCTAATCTTTTGGGCCACCGGGGATGAAAATAGATCAGGCCAAGCCGCGTGCAGATGGGCTGTTATGGAAGCATATATATATATATATATATACCCACAGCCTGAGGCCGGTCCAGGCTGCCCGGGGCCTCTCTGCGGCGGTCGGCTTTGGCCCGCGCCGGCGTGCTGTACAGATGGGCCATAATTGGCTGGAAAGACCCAGGTAGATTGCCAATATGTGAAGACAGAGAGATTAGATTAGCCATGTCAGATTACAGCTGAGCCGAGTCAGACGGTGTCATCGGACTGTTATGCAGCTCCAGACTCACCCACTGAGAGGGAGAGAGGGAGAGGGAGGAAGAGAGAGGGAGGGAGTGAGAGAGAGGGAGGGAGGGAGGGAGAGAGGGAGGGGCTGAGCCGTTGATGTTGTAAGATTGGAAACAAGGATGGTGATGACAAACAATGTGTAAATAAAGGTTTATTAGAGTCTGCATTTACTCTGCCATGGAGTGAGAGGAAAATGCATGAGGGGAAAAAAGAAGAAAAAAAAGAGGGATTTCTTAAGTTGTGGATACAAATGGTCCCAAAATTACACACATATGCATATTGGAAGTGGAAAAAGTAAAAAACAATATATACACATGTGCCTACATGTAAACACACACACACACACACACAGTGAACAACATGAATCCCCGCGGCCCCACTCCTTAACAGATGGCGCAGAGTGCAGCCACTGAAACAGATAATCCGTTATTATTCTGAATATTTTGATTATCGTCCCAATTGTCATCATAAAAAAATCATACACAAATCACCGCCTAACGGAGCTTGATCCCGGGCTTACCGCTGCTCTGAAGCTAATATCTTTGGGCTCAGGGCCCAAAGCCGTATTGTAATATAACTGAGAGTGCTATTCCATAAGCTTCTCATTGTAGAAATTGACAATGTTCAGATTTGTTTTATTTAGGGGGCAGAACAAAAGGTCTTGGGGGGGCTTGGAGGGGCGGGGGGGAGGACGAAAGGTGTTTACAATCGCTGGCTTGTGATGCTGCTTTTCAAGCTGGATTTAATCCGCATATGCACAAAAATGTGGATATTTAAAAAAATGTATACATCATCCTTCACTTCAAGTCTCACTGCTATTCATCTCTATTACATTTTACTGAAGTGAATTAAGATCTTGAGGTGCATGAGATTTTTCTCTGACAGATGATAAAAGATTATTTTCTCTACTGAAATTGACATGCCCCCCCCCCCCCCCCTTTTTTTTAATATTTTAATTAAATCCAGCGCACCCCAACCTTAAATTAGCGAGAAGAAGAAGAAAAATCGATAAAGACCGTGGTGGAAGTTGCGGCCTGATGCCAAGTATTGATCTGTAGTTAATGTTTTTGTTCTGCAGTGTGCTTGACGTCCCGGGGACAATAAAAGACCAGTGAGATTAAGACAATTAGGGGGTTGATTGTTATCCAAAAGACGAGGAGTAGAAGAAGATGGAGATTAAATAAGGGGATTTAGGTCAAAGTGGTGGTGTCCAGAGTAAGGACGGAGGAGGGGCAGGGAAAAGGTGGGAGGAGGAGGAGGGATGAAGGATTGGGGTCAGAGAAACTGATTGCTGTAGCCTGGGAGGTTTCCTCTGACTGGGGAAGAGAGTGATGGAGGGGGAGGGGGGAGGGGCTGCCCGATTCCTGGCAGCGTCGGTTCGATCAGAGAGCGAGGTGAGCCTCACCTGATTTCCACAGCGCGGCTGTCTGGGGATTTTCCTTATCCGTCTAGACTTCTGAATCAGCACTCGCTGATCTGATGTTTTTCTTTTCTCTCCTCTTCTCCTCCTCCTTTTCCTCTGTGTCTCACTCTCATCCCCCCCCCCCCACCCCTCCACCTCCTTTTTATGGAGGGCCTAATTAGCAGACATTTTGTATTGATCCGTTGGATTTGGTCCTGAAATCCCCTTCTCTGTCTGCCAGACAGATCTTGACTAAAGTCGTCCTCCTTGGCTGGTGTGCTGTCAGATTGAGGAGGGCGGGTGGAGTGTGTGTGGGGGGGGGGGGGGGCCCACCTGTTGACCACAAGCCAGAAGCGTGCGGACTTTGCTGCACGCTTATTATCACCCCGTTCTTATCCCCGTTCTCCCCATCACAACATCTTTAATACCCGGCGCGGCCCCTCTCTGCGGTTGCTGGAGCTCATGCTCATGTTTGGGCCTGCCAGAGAGTAATTGTAGTGCTTAAGGGCATGGCTGGAGTCAGCAATAATTAGGGTTTCAGGCTATTACAGTCTCATTAGTTCAGGGGGGGATTCAGATAAACACCCTCTGGTAATTGAGTGTCCTGGAAAGATTATACAAGCTCTCAAAAACTACAAATTAGCCACCATGTCATTTGTAAATTGCGGCTATAGCGGCAGATATGGATACAATATGTTGTTTTTTCTACCTTTAACTGATGTCAACTGGAGAAAATAGACGATACACATATTTTTCATAGTAGTGGGGGAAAGCAATCCAACACTCAAATACTGTACTGAAAGTTTTGAAGTACTTGTACGACTGGAGTGATTCCATATTGCAACTACTTCTACTTTTATACTAACCCACAGGTTACAATTTTACAATCGCTAAAACAACCCAGCGTGACGCAGAATGCATCGTTGTTGCTATGCTTGACAACCCCATGCTACGCTTGCAGAAATGCACAATGACAGTTAACATTGTTCAGCGCTTGGGTTTAGGCAACACGTGGTTAGGAAAAGATCATGCACGATCATGCACGATCATCAAAATAAGAATGCGACAAGCTCACGGAACAAAAACAACAACAGAAGATTCAAAGTTGCACAGGTGGAGCGGGTCGTGGAGTTCATTCTTTTTTCATTTCTGTCAAATGTGATGACTCAGAGAACGGCTTTCCTTACAGCAGGCCAGGAGTAACTGCATCTGTTCGTTTGTGGCACCGCGTGAGTCAACACACATTTTTGAGGAACAAAAGATTGCAATCTGACCTGATCAGATAAAAAAGGACAGTCATTTGAATGCAGTTATGGAAATCAATCCAACCCCGCCGGTTGTTGCACATGCAAGCTGGTAAAATGCTTCTTTTTTTTTTCAGAGCGAAGTAATCGTGTGCAAACATCCCCAACTGGCCCCGTGCCGCACCACGCATACGTTTCCCCCTTCTGCTACAAGTGTGAACATTCACATGTCTAAACTGAGAGAATCACAGCATCACTTTGCAGATACATCGGCACATGCATCTTTTGGTTGAGCCTTTTTCTTTTTTTTTTTACCTAAAAATATCACTCATAACACTCACAAAAAGGCAAGTACCAGAAGGCTTGCCGTGCTTTCTGAAATAAAAAAAGAAGAAGAAGAAGAAGACTACCACAGAACAAGAGTTCCCAGTAACAGAAAGATTAACATCAATATTTAGAAGAAAAAGAAAATAATCCGATAAATGTTTGTTGTATGAGCACATTTTAAGAGCAACGCATGCTTCATTTGCGTCATTGGGGGTGTACTGCAGACAAAGCAGAGATAATATACACATTCACTTTTAGAGCTGATCTTATGTAGAATGGCGATGACTACTCCTGACACCTCTTGAAAATACCAGATATACTCTGTTTGTCAGATTAAATTGGAAGTGCCAGCCCTCCTGCCTCAACGTTACTGGATGCACGGTAAACTGACTGAAGAGGATTGCAGATGAGGATGTTGCTCGTTGAGGCCTCTGGCCATCACCTTCCTTCCTCCTCTGTGATGGCGTGCGTGCAATCCAGAGGTGTGAAAACGACATGTGTTATTCTGGTTTGTCAGCCTCTGAGAAACACTGGCATATTGCAACAGACGATGGTGAGAAAGTGCAAGCTCTCACTTCAACGTTGAGTATTTTAGGAAGTTTAGAGACACACAGAAGGCAGGCAATGACGAGGAAATAGCTGAACATATTTATATTTTAAAACAAATTACAATCCCAATGCATTCAATCAGGTTTCACAATTGTATGATTTATTTCTGTATTTTTGCGCATTATGATATCTGATTTTATACAGTGCCTTTTGTGTTTTTATGGTTTTAGTATTTATACACATTTTATTTCTGATTTTACCTCTCATTTGGCATTTTTACCGTTTTACCATGATCAATTCATTCAGTGTGGCATTTCTATTTATTCACGTATTTTTCTTAACTTTATTTGTTGTGCACTAGCCTCTTCACCTTCTTTCCATTTTCGTCTCCTTTTCGAATGGTCATTTACTTGCAAAGCTCTTTGAATGGCATTTGATTTGTTCAACGGACGGCATATGAATACAACTTGATTGATTGATTTAAGTCCACACGTTCCAGTATTGAATCTCTGTTGCTGTTTGACGTGATGTTTGTGTTGGTCATTCACATTTATAGAATAATGGATCCATAGTTTCATAGGTCCATAGGTATCAGCTTTTGACTCAGCTTTAGATCGCGGATGAAAAAAAAACAACACAACAGATGCATCTCTGAATATATCCAGTGCTGGGAACTCAATTTGCACATCGATGGTCTGCAACAGAGTGATGCAATGGTTGTCGGGTAATAATTGTCAAGCTTTGACTCAAGGACGAGAAGTACATTTGGTATCTGTTACCATGCATCCTTTCATATCAGAGTCAAGATTGCGGGGATCAGTTTAAGAATGTTTGAACAGAATAAGAATTCTTCCAAGTCATTTCGAGACTACACACCTGATTTAGTTAGTTTTTTTCCATGTAAACGAAATGCTGCAGTTTTCACATTAATCCACTTTCCAAATACTCCTGTTAAACCTGTATTGAAGAGGAAACAGTCCAACTGTGACCTCTCTCAACTATTTTGTTGCGTTTCCAAAGAGGCGGGTGTAGTTCCACAGAATTTAACAATAATTAAAAAAAAAAAAAAAAAAAGGAGGGGGTGATGTGGTGGAATACGGTTGACGAAAACAATGGCCAGCACATTACACCAATCTTTAGACGGATAAGGAGATAAAGAGAAAAGATTTAGGTCTTTTTTTTTTTTTTTTTTTTTTTTTTTACCCCTTAAGCATCTGGAAGCACATCATAGAACACTGTCCACTGTCCTGCACTGACAAAGATTACACCCCCAAGATTAGGATGACGCTTGTGTGTTTCAAATCATACCTGGATTATGTATGTTGACCCTGTTTGACCTATAGATACCACATATGATTTTTTTTTTGTCCACCCACATGTATACATGATTGCTTCCATAAGCTTGGAAAGCACTACTTATTTGTCCTTGCATTGTCTTTGTTGTCACAGAGGCTTCGAACACTCAAAGCAATAATCAGGTCGGACAAGTTCAGAATGATTTGATGGGTGTTCACCAAGTCATGCTGTGTGATGTATGGGAACTGGAAATTTAATGCTAACATAAAAGAATTATAATAATACAAAAAATAAATAAAAACTACGTGCCAAGGAGTGAGAATAAAACGCATTAGGGAAAAAGAAAAAATGAGATATCTCATCAAAACATCCATCCTCTGGTTGCACAATTAAAGATAACAAATGATTCAAGGAAACAAAGCAAGCCGGAGACAAACTGACTAAGACCCCCCCTCACCCTCTGATTAACAACGTGACTTCCAATCCCCTAAAACCGTCATCCATTAAAAAAACAAAGATGCTTCCAGGAAAACAATTGCCCGTGCTTGTTGGTATTGAAATACAATAATGTAATCTTACATATTTACGGTTGAGCCAGCGAGGATAATCCCTCTATTTAAAGGGATCTGATGTAAAACTAAGCTGGCCAGGCTCAGTAAACAACAACCCCATGAAAAGTGATGTTTCTAGGGCTACTTCCTATAGGTCATCCACTGTCTCGAATGTACAGTCAACGTGGTTGTTGCTGTGGACAACATTTACAGTTATTTATACTGTACTATTTGTACCTTTAGTCTAATGAAATACTTTACAGTGTCTCCTTAGCCACAGCCATTTTAAAACTTTAAACGTACAGTTAAAGTAAGTTTTTTAAAAATGTAACCAGCAGTTAATTAAACTCAAATGTATAATCAACATTTGGGAGAACAGGTGGCAGCGTTCTCTGTGCTGTTAATGACGGACTTAGACTATTGCATGGCAACAGGTGTCCATTTAAACCAGACTAAACGCCCAGGTACCATTCACTAAGTATTATCACATCTTCGGTCTCATTTCCTCGGTCTCAGACAGCTTCAATGTAGCTGACCTCAGGTCTTTTCCTCCACTTATCCTTCTTTGGCTCGTGTGGTGCTGCCATCTCTCTCCCACCCTTTCTGTGCAAAGGCCCAGTTCCCTTTTGCCAGGCCCATGAGGTTTCCCTCCCTAGAAAAAAAAAAGTGTGTCTGAAAATATCTAATTTCCCGGATGTGATGTGTGTTCAGGAGTGAGATGAGTCGGCTATGCAACTATCCTGGAGTGCTGGGTCTTTAGGCTCTGAGCCTGAGCCCAGACTGTCTGCAAATTAGAGAAATTAGCCCAGCCAGGCGCAGGCCAGTGAAAGAGCCCAAATCCCCACTTACCCTCCCTCTCCACTACACACACACACACACACACACACACACACACACACACACACACACACACACACAAACTCCTTCTACCATCACCATTAACCCCCACGCCACACTGGGCAGTAAAGCTCCACTCTTGGAGTAGCGGTCTTGCCATATGGCAGCCAATTTACTACTTCGCCAGCCAAGTTAGGAAAGAAAGGGGGAGGAGGCGGGTTATTTGTGACGGACACAAATATAGTTACTGTGTTTAAAATAAAGATATGGCTATATCCATGTGTAAATATATATATTATATTCTTGCACTTTTAACAATGTTTGTGAATTACATTTTCCTTTTATCTTTATGTGAGCCCTGAAATCAAACATGTTGTCTTGTAGTTAAACGTCCTCACAGTTTTCTTGTGTCTTTTATGGTAAATGTTATATCTTATAAAACAAAATAAATTGGGAATGGCATCCATTTTCAACATTTAGCCTGCAGGTTATTTAACATTTGATGAGCTTAAGCTGTAAATTACAGTAACACAATCTAAATGGAGAAGTTAACACAGTCATGTGTGTCACAGTCAGTGATAAAATATAACACCTGCAGTGGGCAGGTGTTATATTTGTGAAATGTCAGACATTACAAGTGAAAAACCTGATTCCGCATTTTCATTTTATTCATTTATTTTTTGCCCCGAAAAAAACTATTTATTTCACATGTGATACATTTGTGATTTTTTTTGTTTGTTAGCATTTCAGAAAGGAAAAACACATTCTCTTTCTCACACTCCACATGTTGTTTCTACCGCTCTCTCCTGTCCTGGCTATCTTTATGCCGACCTGCCAGGTGAGGTGACCCAGAGCTCCGTATAATTAGACTGTGCGTGTGTGTGTGTGTGTGTGTGTGTGTGTGTGTGTGTGTCTGAAAGTAAAAAGGGATGCTCACCAGACACGTGTAAGTCCTGCGTGCGGGGATGGCCTGGCCTACATCTGTACCTGAACACACCAGTCAGCCCAGGGCATGCGTCACATAAGAAAGAAACCGTTTTCTTCACTACTCCCCGATTTGATTTAAATTATAAAATTGCGTTTATGTGTTTGCAAAAATTCTGGATTTGTTTGGTCATGTGTTGCAGGGGTCATAAGACTCTTAGTTAAAGATGTTCTACAGTGAGATGTAGGTCAAGGAGATACAGTGGCAGCAGATTGCTCATTAAGTGCCAAACCAAGCAAAAGTCTATGAGTGTGTTTTTCAGTGGCAACAGGCCAGCCATCTGCTCTTCCTTTATTCATTCATTAACATGTCTTCTTTGTGTGTGCGTGGACGTGTGTGTGTGTGTGTATCAATGTGTAAGCATTCATCACAACAGCCACTTGCTGGCCAAATGTACAACGTCACTGATGTTGTTGTCCAAAGCCAACAGTTGTGTGTCAGATGGCTCAATCACATGACCACCGTGGCTCGTGATTGGCCGGAATGTCGAGCTAAAAAAGGTTGGCGCAATCCAGGCTCAGGAGTTTCTGGTGATGGTGGCCACAGCAAGAGCGGATACCCAAAGGATCTAACGGACAGGCATCCCTGAAGAACAGACTGGGGAAAGAAGAGAGAATAAAAAGGAGAGGAAGCAGATAAAACAAAACTATCAAGGGATGACATAGCCAAAGACATGAGGATCCTACAGCTGAATGAATGTGTGAAAGTAAGTCACATCTTTTTAAAAAAGAAAATGTTTTATTTCTGACAGGGCTAACCTTGGATAATGAAATAAAAAATGGATAAATGATACAGAATGAGCAGAAAAGGACAGGATGACCTACTGGCCTCATAATAAATGGCTGGTTAAACTGAATGGCGAGCGTTGCATGGGACGTTGGAAAGTGTCGATTGAACTTTGGCTCCTCATGAATGGAACCGGCTGCCTGAATAGTGAATGGCTGCCAGGAGGCATTTAAAATAATTACAAGGATTCCAAATAGTTATAGTATTATGACTTTGGATACTGAGATGACTTGTATTCAGCCTTCTCTGACTTATATAAATGAGTCTCATAAAACAAGCTTAATTACAAGAAGATTTTCTGCCCTGCATGTACTTTGCCTCGAACTCAAATTGATGACAGTTGATTTCTGTGGCACTAAAATCTCTCTCTCTCTCTCTCTCTCTCCTTTTTCAAGATCTTGAGCTTTAACCAGCGTACCTAAGACAAGGGACCTAACCCGACCAAACCAAAGTACTTCTATACCAAAGCAACCAAGACCAAACGGACCCAAACCAAACCAAAGCCCCGGGACGCCTGAGCTGATCAGCTACTGTGTATTCAATATTGTCGAGATGAAGCTGGAAAGCACACCAGGAGACATGAGCGGGTGGAGGGAGGTGGACTTTGTCCTCAACTGCACCTACATCGTGCCAGACCAGGTATCGGACCCCAGTTTCAGTCTGCCCAAAGCCATGACCTCCATCCCACGCAACCTCACCTTCGAATACAGCACAGACAATGAGGTAAGAGCACTTCAACTCCTTCAGATTCGACACAGGGAATGCTCTTAAATTCCCTTGTGTATGTATGTAATGATGGGTAAAATAAATCAATGTACATCATTTGCTGCACTGCCCACTGATGCTATAGAATAAAGAAAATATTTAATCTGACAAACCTCTACAATGTCCCTTATGCTGTTCTCAAATAGTCAGTTTTGTCAGATTAAAGTTTGTTGCGTTTACACTTTAAAACCTTTCTGTGTTGCATAACATTCTGTTGGGCAATCTGCATTGGTCTCCTTGGAACAAAAGATCTGCTGACTAATGAGCTCTTCGCACATACAGTAGAGTGGACCACGGGAAATGTCGGTGGGGGGGCGAGGGGGGGGGGGGTCTGGGGGCTGCCACTGGCAGCTTGAGGTCAGGGGGCCGTTTTATGTGTCCTGGCCACTTTAACTTCCATTACGTCACCCGTTGTGCAGTTTCTTCGCACCACGCCATCCTGCCCCATTTACCTCCCACGTCCTCCTTCTCCCGCTCAGGTGAGTCAGGAGGATCAAACACAATGCCTCTGAGCTATTTCCGTCGGCTGACTGTTTGACTCGCAATCTGCCCGGTCACATCACGCCAGGTTTTAATTAAAAGGCAATTTGTACTGGAACTGATGAGAGAATGCTCTTCTTAAAAAATAAGAGAGAGAGAGAGAGAAAGAGTGAAAGAGAAAGAGAGAGAAAGGGATGTCAAATTCACTTGTTTTGGAGTCAACACTGATGCTTGCGGTTGACTTCGCTGTCTCCTTCCTCTTTCAGTCCAGACCAGGCAACACTTTCTGCTGTCGTTCCCCTTCGCTAGTTCTCTCTGCCTCCTCTCGATGCAGCAGTCACTGCTGCAGGAAGAGAAAAGCATGCAAGCTGAGGCGATAACAATCGCTTTGGGGACTACTTCCACCCCCCTACAGCCCTTGCTTACCGTCTAACACATCTCACAAACACATCACACACATTCGCTCGCACACAGCCAAACTTGACTTTCGCCAATCGGTTTGGCTCTCACATGCAGCAGTGTGTTACATCTAGCAATTAATGTGATCAGCGGCATGAAAACAAGCACAAGCACAGGCAAGCACGCTTAATCTGCTTTGCTTGAACTTGTCCTTGTCCACTGAGTGGATTCCCATCACGGAAAACAGTTCGGGTGAAACCTCTACCCGCTAAAGTTGGGAAATTCGTTTCTTGCAGGGAACATAAAACACAGCCGCTGTACTTTGTGTGGGTTTGCGGAGCGGCCACACCTGATGACCATGATTGGTCATCACACATGATCATCACACATGATTGACCTTAAATGCAAGGCAACAGCTCACACAGTTAGCAGGAAAGGTATGACGGGATTTTTAACACAGGTCTGACACACTTCAGTTTCATTCTGGCAGATGAGTCAGAGCGAACGAGCATGTCATCATGCACATCCACACTGCTTCTTCAGCCACTGTTTGGGCTACCAGGGGGGATGTCAAGCACTCTCCTGTTCCAAACAAAAACAATTTAAAACCTCCATTTCTTCCCTTTTTTTTGCATCCCGAAGCGTGCCAGGAAATGTAAAGAAAGGTGGAAGGGGCACGTGGCAGATGGGGTTGTTAGCCAGCGGAGAGAGGGCAGTGCAGGGGACGGATTGGGGGTGCGGGCTAGGGAGAGGAGGTTGGTGTACTGGAGAGAGAGGGGGCGGGGGATTTAGGTTAAAACCAGATGATTAACTTTCGTTGGGGACAGGCAGCCGGCCAGGCAGCTCGTGCGTCCGCCAGGGCCTGGACCTGGCAGGCGCGCAAGCTATTTCGAGAGGGTTAAGAAAAGACAAGGGATTGGGGGAAGGCAGGGGGAAAGGGGGGGCCTTCAGAAGTGTGATGAAGTGGGTCCATTTAGTAACGCTCATCCTCCTTTCTTCCGTTCTTCAACTCGCACCCCAACCCCAACCCTCCCTCCCTCGCCCATCTTCCCAACCTGGCTGAACGGAGCGGTTAAGCTGCAGCGGCCACAGCGACTCGTTAGTCACGCAACGCCAGCAAAGCACAATGTCCCTGTCACACTGGTTCATCGCATCCAGGAATCACCTCACTCGCCTCCACGGCCACTCGACCCCCAAAGAGAAGACGAAGACACACACACACACACACACAGACACACACACACACACACACACACACACACACACACACACACACACACACACACACACTCTTGCCGCCCTTAATTAACTGTTGTTCTTCTAAAGAACTGCTTTTACATCATCTGCAAAAGAAGACTCTTTCCCTGGTGTGATAAACAATTGTTGGGTGTTTCAGGTGTTTGTCATTTTTGTTCGCTCAGGTTTGACCTTTACACGGGACGGCATAAAAATCCTGTTGGAGGGTCAGTTTGAATGAACGACGCCTCAACGGAAGGAAGAACGAGTGTGTGTTTATTTATGAGGAAGAAGGGAAGGGGGGTGGGGGTGCGGGTAAAGGGGAGGGAGCGTATTTAAGGGTTGAACACAAAGCTCCTCAAGACACGGAGACTGTGCGTACGCCACAGATGCTGCTGCCGGATGGTGTGTGTGCGTGCATGTGTGGGTGTTTGGGTTCGTTTTGTCCACTTTCTATGAAAGTGTGAATCATGAAAAAAGTAAAGGAAAAAGTTGAAATCCCAACAGCATTGAGCATGCTTAGACAAAGGTGAGAAATGCATTTCATAATCCAGCCTTTTTGGTTTTGATGCAACCACCGTACTGCGTTAAATACTCGTACTCGCATCGGTTTCAATGGCCGATACCAAGAACCGATACTCACTCAACAGTATTTCACTACAACAAACTGGTCGCGCTTTGTGGAGAAGCAACCCCGTGGCGGAGCCGGAGACACTCTTCTCTGTCTCAACTGTCTCAACAGTCTCAACTTCTGAGCAGCCAATCACGCTATCCAAGTTGTTTTGCCGTCCAATCAGATGGCCAGTTTGTCTCAACAGCAGAATCTGGAGCCGCCATCTTGGATCCTCGCTACGCAGCGCTCACTTCTTTCAATAGACAGGAGAAAAGTGAGACGCGAGTACAATACAAGACTTTATCGATATTGTGCTTATTAACCGGTGTTGCATACGTGTGTATGACATATTAGTGCTCATATTAGTGCTCTTGTTAGTGGCTGACAGCCCCGGAGTTACTTGTAATCAGTCCGTCCCAACGCGACGCAAATGTTTCGCGCGACCAGATTACATGTAAAGTCTATGCACAGACGCGTGTGGTTGCGACAGACGCAAATTTACGCCGGCGGCACGTTAGACGCGAGAGTTGAAATTTTCCATATTTAATACATCTATAATTGAGAAGCTCTGCGCGTCATCACCGCCGTCCTGCCGGTTTGAATCAAACGGCTGCTGGTCCACCTGAAGTAGCGCTGGCAGCGGCCTCATTCAGACGCTGTTGTGCGGCTACGGATGATATTATTGTAGCCGAGTGTCTGTTGTGTGTCTATATTTGTAATTCTAATAAAATGAAAACACGCTGCAGGGTAACTTGAACCACTTTTTTATCTCCTTCACACACGTATATCCCACAATTCCACTCTTTTCATTTCCGTTTCTCCCTCCACAATAAAAGCACCGGAAACATAACTTGGAACACAGCTTCCTATATAATTGCTCATCCCTAATATTATCGCTTACATTATGAACCCGGACACGGGGCGTTTTATGGTCCGACATTAGAGGGACTTCCACGAGAAGTTTAAAGCTTGGGATAGCCTTCTGTTAATTTTGTACTATAGGCTTGACATAATCTGCAGAGGATAAAATAAAATCTGCCTCCAAATTAATTGCACTTTCATGGAGACCAAATCTAAGAAGTATCGGTATCGGTACTCGGTATCGGCAAGTACACAAATAAAAATATCGGTATCGTATCGGTTTGTAAAAAATGGTATCGTTGCATCCCTAGTCACTATTATCTATTTGTTGTTGTAAATTGCTTTGTATGCTTTCGTCTTGGTGGCTTTACAATCAAAATTCTAGTATTGTCCTCTCTGACCGCCAAAGCGCCTCATGAATGAGAGCTCAGCATTCACGAGGTTCACAAGGCAAACAACAGGTGACACCGCTTCCTCTCTCCAGGGCTTATGACGACGGCAGGTCAGAGATCAGTTGAGTAGATCAGAGAAAGTGTAATGCTCTTCACTCCATTAGCCAGTTAGTGTCAAAAGTGTCTCACCTTGGGGGTTTTAACCTGGCTGCAGAGCTGTCTGGGTCAACATGACAATGGCGCCACAATTGCATCCACCTGCAATGTGATCGTCCATTGACATAAACAAGGGACAGACTATTCTATTTAGAGAAATATGTTGATGTGTAATATTCCTCACGAGAGGTGAAAGATGGAAAATAGATCTGATGATGTGTTTGGTCTGTGTTGCAGGTGATTGGCGTGTTCAGCAAAGAGTACATTCCTCAGGGGACTCGCTTCGGCCCTCTGCAAGGAGTCCTCTACACCAAAGACAACGTTCCCAAACAGGCCAACAGGAAATACTTCTGGCGGGTAAGGGAAACATGTACACACATTGAAGATTGTAAAGTACAAAACACAAACTCTATGCATAATCACATGTATGCATCAATGATTTGAGTAAAAACAGGAGAAAGTCTCAAATCTAGGGTAACAAAACGACCCTTGGGTCAGTTGAGGAGCAACTGGGGACAGGTTTTCTTCTTCTGGTATTCATAAATAAAATAAAATAAAAAGAGACGTCCGTTGTTGAGGAATTTCACATCAAGTCCAGATCATACGTCAAACAGGGGAAAAAGAAGTGCTTTCACACACACTTGCTGTCCACAGGGGTTTTGGTGAAACTTTTAGAGGAAGTTAATGCCGCTGGCACGTAACAATGGGTTGACTCTCACACAGTCATCAAAGTCTTACCGTAACATACACAAAGGAAGGGACTATTGTTCAGCATACACGCACACACATTCAGACTATCCCTGTCTTTCCGTTCTCCCCATTTAGTCTTCAAGACCCTTGTGTCTTTTCTCTATTTTCTTTATCTCTCCCTCTTGTCCCTTCATTCAGACACAGCTTATGTCACTCAGGAAATTTTCTATTCTGCAGAGTCATTTTCCTTCCGGCTCCATTTCCTGTAAACCTCCTGTTCAAAAGGAGCGTCACAGCTGTGCAATAGTGAAAGTGTGACATTCTCCAGGAGCAATTGTGCTTTCGACCTCGTGACTCAGGTGGAGGGACGGGGGTGGGCCTGCTGCCAGAGGCATGCCTGACTGACAGGTGCTGGCAGGCAGCCATCAATTACGACTTGTTTTGTTTTCATAAGCAAATGCATTATTTTTACCCCCCCTGAAAAACTCAAAGTTCAGGTTTCCACTTGCATGTATTCCAGTAAACTAAATTGTTAAATGTTAAATGTATGCACCTTCCCGCCAGGACAAATTCCTTGTATGTGTAAACATACATGGCAATAAATGGTTCTGATTCTGATTCTGATTCTGAATTACAACGCAGGAGCAATCAACTTATTTTCAAGAAAAAAAGTAAGAAAGAGAAAATGAGGAAAGAGGGGAAATGAGAGAGAGCCACTGCGGTGAGTGGCCCGACCACGCCCCCACTGCCTCTCCGCCTACTAAGTGGGCGGAGAGGCACTTATATAAGTATACAGTGTGCACTGACACAAACACACACACACTCAGTACACACAGAGCAGAGCTGTTGGGTGCAGCAGGCTAAAAGGAGCGACGATATACTGTGACTGACAGCTGAACTGTACATGGCAGAGGTGATCATTCTGACGCTTTCCTTAATAATCTTGAATTTATTTATTTAAAAAAAAAATGTTTGACGATGATGAAGATATTTTTGCAGATTTTAAAATCAGCTTTTTGTCAAATTTCAAGAATTTGAGCATCACATGCTGCAATATAATGAATGGAACTATTTACAATGTCAAATATGAGATGATTACATATTCAAGTAATACACAGAAATCAGTTGCTTCAAACGTGTACATGTTTTAATCCCATCATCTCTGTGTTTCTTCTGCTGCAGATTTACAGCGGTGGGCAGCTCCAAAACTTCGTCGATGGCTATGACGTCCAGAGGAGCAACTGGATGCGCTACGTCAACCCGGCCCGCTCCCTGGCCGAACAGAACCTGGTGGCGTGCCAGAACAGCCGGGACATCTACTTCTACACCATCCGACCGGTGGAGCCCAACCAGGAGCTGCTGGTGTGGTACAGCCAGGAGTTTGCCCAGAGGCTCTGCGGCCAGCAAGTCGACATCAAACAGAGTGAGTGCCACAGGAGGAGGAAGCTTTGCTAGTTCTGTATCAGGGTTTGACAAACATCTTGAGGCAGAGGAAGGGATGATTTAGAGGCGATGCAGCACAATGACACACTGGATCTGTGTGACAGATTTACATCTGTGGCCGTGACTAAACACATAGCACATAGTCTGCGTCAGGAGATAATATCTATTATCAGCTGAATGAGGCATCCTCAACATGAATAAAGACACGTTTATTCTTCCTTCCGGAGAATAAGACCCGATGTTATCTTTTACCAACAGTGGAGACATTCAGGTTTGATGCTGTTTCTTCCTGTCAGGCTGACCCTAGAGAGGCAAATATCTATGCCTGATCACGGTGGAATGCATACGCGGACACGTAGACATACAAATCTCAGAAGAGGTGGCGAATGGCATGAAATCTACAAGGAATGACGCCTGGTCAAAGTACCTTTTGTGAGTCATGCGTTTGCAGGCATTAGTAGAACGGCAGGTCATTGCAGAGGGATTGTCTGTTGCCACAAAGTCTGATGACTCATACCAACTGGATACACCAGATGGGTGGCCATTCTTCTTGGTGACTAATGATGAGGCGGTATCATTACGTTTTTATCAACTTATAGGATCTTAAAAGCTTTCACGTTCCTTTCAAATCCAGGTAGGCTGAGTGTTTGCCTCCCGGGGTTTAGTTTTTTTCCGATACATTTATATTAAAGGCAGTCTCGTTTGGCAACTCAGTTACTAGGGAAATGATTCACGGGAATTGGAAAATCGTCAACTGGGATTTAAAGCTACGTTTGGTAAATTTAGATACAAATATATTTTTGTCAT
Organism: Cottus gobio; assembly: GCA_023566465.1. Lineage (NCBI taxonomy): Eukaryota > Metazoa > Chordata > Actinopteri > Perciformes > Cottidae > Cottus > Cottus gobio. Next base: position 16,825,415 of record CM042231.1, on the reverse strand, counting down.
ATTTGTTTAAACCGTCGCTGTATCCTGACAGATAATCTGTGGGGCACAACTGTACTACATGCACAACTGGCAGATGACAAAAAAAGTTGGATTAAAAGATACCAATTGTAGCGTTAAAGTACAAATCAATTGTAGTAGATGAGCTAAACCATGTGAACAAACACTGATACAGGCTTTTAAATGAGCCTGTATGCAATTCACGTAATGAACATGACGCGAGAAAAAGCAGTAATGCTGACAAATTCTCAAAAAGAGAAGGAAGAAAGGAAGCGCTGTTTCACATTATTTTGCGGCCAGTAAGACAGCTGTACCTAGAAAAGGTTTCGCAAATGAAACTTGACATGACACATGGACTCCCACACACTTTACCACCTAACTTATTCTCCCACATCAAAATCACTACTGCGATTGACAAACAGAAACCTGCACTCCGCGATGTACACGTGAAGTCAGAATGAAACTACTATCATTTACCATCAGAGGGAGTGCCTTCTGTGGGTGGATGGGTGTCTGAGTGTGAGAGGCACTTGAACTTTTTTTTAATGTCGTTTGTTCACTCATCAAACTCTGTGACAATACTCAATTAGAATTTAATTTGTTCACAGAATACACAAGTTCAGATGAAGACCAAGAGTACGCCAAACATCACCTACCTCAGCAGACATGGCTTACAGACAGAACAAAGGAGGAGTTGAAGGAAGAGAGGGATGAGGACGGGGAGGAGAACATCGACGTGGAAATGTTGGAAAGAGACACGCCGCCGGACACGCCCGACGACCAGATAATGGACTTCAGCAAAAAGCTTGAGAAGGAGGAGAGCGACAGAGATCAAGAAGACCGGGGGGTCATTCCTTCCCCGAAGCCCGAACACAGAGAGCCCAGCCAGGGCTTAAGTCACTCGTACTTACCGGATCCTCATCCTGCGCTCCCATCCCAGCACCGCAATCTCCCTCTTCACCTCCACGGCCTCTACAGGGGAGGCGTTTCATCCTACCCCATTTACCCTCAATCCAGGCCACTCCAGCCCAATTACCCGCTCCTTCCCCCCTACGGTCCGCACTATCCTCACCTCCTCCTCCCCTCGTACTCCCCTCCCTTTCCTGGGATGCTGCCCTCAAGAGGATCCATCCGATACGGCGGCTACCTGGGCACCGACGGCCTCCCGTACCCGCCCATCGGCCCGCCTAATCTGCTGCCAGTGTCCCTCCCCTACCCTCCGTCTTCGCAGGGAGGTCTGAAAGAACTCAAAGCAAACGTGTCGCCACCGCGAGGCGCCCCGGCCACCCCAGAGCTCTCTCCTCTCCCCAAGACCGACACTCAGCATCATTCTACCGAGCAGTCGCCCTCCGATTTCGAGGAAGCCATGAATCTCAGCCTGGCTACAATCAAAAGCAAAACCGCGATGCGCAACGGCCCCGGCCACAAATCGCTGCCCTACCCACTGCAGAAGCAGAATGGAAAGATCAAGTATGAATGTAATATCTGCTCGAAGACCTTCGGACAGCTGTCGAACCTCAAGGTAACCGCTTTGATTCCTCTCTCTTGCGCTTGAAAATGTAATTTAATGCATTACAATTTTCCCACACCGGTTGACACGAGTGCTCATGACCTTTTTTTTTAATTATTATTGTAGGTCCATCTCCGAGTGCACAGTGGCGAGAGACCGTTCCAGTGTAACCTATGTAAAAAGAGCTTCACTCAGCTAGCCCACCTCCAGAAACATCACCTGGTCCACACGGGGGAGAAGCCACATGAATGTCAGGTATGTTGAAATCACAATCCAAGTGTGCATCCTCTTCTCGCACTCCACTCCTTGTGAGTCGATCTGAATATGACTCTGATGTCAACTCAAGAGTGTGAAAGACAAACAGAAACACACCGTAAACACACAATATAGCCGCAATGCTCTCTGACTCACAGGCCTTCCTGGTAAGGCAATGTCTCTTTAATTTGCAATGAGCCATTACCCACTTGGTCATGGAATTGTTGACTAGTGTGACTCTGTGGGTGTGAGTGTTGAAAGAGAGGATAGAACAAAGAAATAAATGTTGGTTTATGGAGGTACCCCACAGAACTGGAATAACATGGTCAGCCCAAATGCTAAACTGTGAATGACAGGCCCAGTTTCTCTAGGATTATCCTGAACACACTCCAAACGTGTTCATAATCAGCCTTTTGAATTGTTGCTCACAGAAGCCTTAACCTTTCATTTCATGCTTTCCAGGTGTGTCACAAACGGTTCAGTAGCACCAGCAACTTGAAAACACACCTCCGCCTCCACTCTGGGGAGAAACCCTACCAGTGCAAGCTGTGCAACACCAAGTTCACTCAGTACATCCACCTCAAACTGCACCGGCGCCTCCACAGCAGCCGCGACCGGCCCTACCGCTGCCAGCTCTGCGCCCAGGCCTTCTTCCACCGCTTCTCCTTCCGCATCCACCAGTGCAGCTGCTGCCTGGCCAAGTCCAGCGCGCCAGTCAACGTGCACATGAAGCAGATGGTGGAGCGGTTCGACGCCAGCCAAGAGGCCGACATGCTCACAGAGGCGGCGACGGCACCGCAGGTGGAGGAGGCGGTGGAGCGCTGGTTGGAACGCACCTTGGAGGGCGAGGGAAAGGAGGACCAGAGGGAGGCAACCCTACTGCTGAAAGCTCTGACGGAGGCTATTAACTCACCAGCAGCGCCCGTGGCCCAATCAGCGACACCCGCATCCCACCACAGCCCTCCACTGGCCTATCAGGAGAGGGCCAGCGTTGTTCACCTCCACCAGCGGCCGACAGTAAAGACGGAAGGACAGTGAGAAGGAATCAATCGAGAGAGGGAGGAATATAAAAAGGACATACAGCCTACCAGCAACCAAGAAAACAGATGTTTCGCCAAATAAAACTCCCTGAAAAGGTCCATGAAGGGCATTAAAGGGACACTTTCATAATCAAATGAGCACAGCACCAAAAGAAGAGCATTCCAAAGACTGGGCGAGGGTATTCAGTGATTGTACTTCCTCCCAAAACTCAGTTTAAAAAATGAAAATGGAGGAGGATGTTGTTAAGCTGTGAAGTATTGAAAACTCTTTTCACTCAGGTAGAAAAATTGTTTGCTTTTTTGTGCTTTAACTTATTACTTTTCTTGAAATTTGAGTCATCTTTATTTATTTAGTTGTATAATAGTATTTTTTTGTTAGTTTTTTTTCTTTTCTTTCTGTGTGTTGACACTTTCTAGAGATTTGATCTCTTAGGAAAACCACAAATGGACTCAGGAACAATAATGTGGCACAAACCCGTGAATGAGTCCTCACTGGATTGTGCAGCGTTTAGCTTTGTGTGATTGAGCTTCTGGGTGCATGCGTACAACGAGTGGAAGTTTATACGAACGACAGGGCACAGTGATGATGGCACAAACCACATTCCTCTTTTGTAACTATTTTATTTATTTATGATTTAAAAAAAAGGGAAGAACAAATGAATCAGGTCTCTTGAAACTGTGTGTTAATAAGCAATTGCCAAAACTACAATCAAAGAATATGAATGTGTAGCAATGTTTTTTTTGGGATCATTACTCATTCTAACATTAGTTAGTGAGGAAAGAGGTTCAGAAAAAAGCATAACCACCTTTTTTCTTGACTGTTCAGCAACTTATCTGAGGTAATTTAGAAATCAAAAGTATCAAAGACACATTGTGTTGCGCAAAACCAAATACCAACAAATGAAAGTAAGATAAAAATGCAATGGGTTCCCAGTATCACAATAAAATATGTACACAAAGTCCTCTAAAAATGGCTTTCAGTCTTTCTTATTGCAACATTTTTATGTCAGCACTGACAAACCAAGTGGATCGCTGTGTAGCTTTTTACTGGATTCAAATGTTTCAGATATTCCTTACATACAAAGCTTTACTGTGAATGTTGTGAGCGACACAGGGGCACAATTTTCTTTTAATATGTTTCTGACTTGGCACTGGAAGAAAATGCTTTTGGTTGTTCCCCAAAACCATGTAGGCACTGTTTTTGAAAATTGTACTACTCAGTCAGTGATGTACTTCTTTTATGATTTGTGTAGTGTTCTTTTTTTACTTTGTACAATATGTTTGTCTATGTAGTTTATTTTTGAAAACAGGTTATGAGATGTTAAGAATTTATATGTGAGAGACTATTTTGATGATACTTTTATATTTACACGATGTAGCATATTAAAGATATTGTTTCTATACGTCCTGTATTGTGCGTGTGTTTTTCATACCGGTATCAGATTTGATTGGAGGAACAATGCAGCAACTGGAATGGCGGAAAATAAATACATGGTGTGTCCATGCTCTCTAGAAAGACACAAACAAAAGGGGTTTCTGATGTGTCATCTGCATCATGCAAATCACTTTTACAAATCACTTCTGATAAAACGCGATGGTTAAGGCTTGGTTGTGTAAAAGCACAAAAACGGCTTAATAAGGGTTAAGGGGAAAGTTATGATATAAATCAAGTACTTTGTTAGAATGGGCAATGTGTAATATCGGGACAGTCCCTCCAAAGAAAGGTGGTGGGGGTTGGGGGGATTTCACCACTACTGGGTCAATACAATCTACATTTACAGTCATCAGTTAAAAAAAAAAAGCCTACTCACATTTAGCGTTGGCCCATAGTTTAAAGCAGAGGTGTCAAACTCATTTTCACCACGGGCCACATCAGCATCATGGTCGCCCTCAAAGGGCCGGTTGTAACTGTAACACTGTATAAATTTAACTACTACCGAACATATTGTTAAATAACTGTCTTTGTATTGTTTATTCAAGTGTAAAAATATTGTACATGCATTTATATATATATATATATATATATATACATATATAAAATCCCACATTACTCTATCATAGATCAAACTTAAAACAGAAGAAAATAACAATGACAAAGATCAAACAATCATTGTTATATTAACTTTGTTCAAAGCTTTTTTTTATCACAGTTGAGAAGGACATAACTAGCCAATAATAACATGCATGTGGTCTGGGGCAGTGGTTCTACTGGTCTGGCTGCACCATCACCCCTGAATGACCCGAGATCCAAAGCAAGGAACATGCTCAACTTCTCAAATGGATTTAATGAAAAGATGGTGCAGTTTGAGCCTGAAATGGTACAGAATCTCACATGCCAACACAAAAAAAACTACTTTGAAATATTCCCTTTTACACTCAATCAAAAAAACCCAAAGTGCATCTTAAGGACACAAAGTAATACAACACACATAATAATTGTATAACTTCAGCCTTTTTTAACAGACTCAGCAGTGCTTTCATTCACAAACATAAAAAAAAAGGTCGGGAATGAAGTGAACTATCACAAATAGTGCGTGTGTAAACTCATGCAAGTGTGTTGTGAATGCAGCACTGTGTGAATGGACGCACTCTGCTGCATTCAAAATTCCCTTCAAAATAAAATCACAGGAATTTTATATTGCCCATGCAAAGGTCCGCAACCCACTGAAAACGAGTCCGCGACGAACCGAAAACGGGTCCGCGACGAACCGGAAACGGGTCCGCGACCGACTGAAAACGAGTCCGCGACGAACCGAATACGGGTCCGCAACCGACTGAAAACGGGTCCGCGACGAACCGAAAACGGGTCCGCGACTGACTGAAAACGGGTCCACGGTGGTGATCATGCCTTCCAAGCCGTCGCGGGCCACATCTGGCCCGCGGGCCTTGAGTTTGACACATGTGGTTTAAAGTAATTTTCTTGTTTCTACCACTGGATTCAATCCAACAATCAAAACTATCAAAACACACACGGACCCTGAACAGCCAACGTGATTTCTACCCCTCGACGCAGCTCTACTTCTTCGGCTGAGGGCGGACGGGCGTTACAGAGACTCTCTATCACCTCTTGAGGTATTACTAGATAGGACGGGCCGGGGCTCGCCGCTAAGCGTGTTTGTTTCAGTAGATATCTCAGTAGATATCTCGGCAACACAAGACATAGACACAACACAACACTGTAACTGTAAACTTAGTTCATCTTTTATGTTTTAAACCAAAGATTCTAGCCAGATGTTACACCATGCCCTTTAAGGTTAGGAAAACATTATGCTTTGTGTTAAATTTAGGGATGCGCTGATACCAATACTGACTCAAATAGCTAGATCAGGTATTGGATACCATTAGCTTAATAAATAATAATTCAGTACATGGATATCTATGCATTTATCTGTGACACTTTCTTTTACAAAGTTAGGAAACAAAGTTTATGTTGAGCCTGCCTTTCATATAAGATATTGATTCCAGTCCTTTCCACACAGTGGGGCATACAGCTTATTGATCAAAAGGTATCAGATCAGTAATTGGTGTCGATGCTGAAACAGTTGGATCAGTGCATCCCAAGGTAAAATGTAAACTTCATTAAGGTCAGAAACCCTCTTTTTTGTCATGTTACAATAATAGACATGAAGGTTAAGGCATAGCTATTGGTGGACAGTCATGAAATGGGACGTGAAATGCATGCACTTTAACATTTCAATACTTTCACGTTCAATAACGGCTACTGCGTCAAACTGCGCCGTCCAAACAAGCCTCTGCCAGGTCACGAATTTCACTTTGTAAATAAAATGTAATAAATACTGGTTGTGTGGCAACTAGCGGCACCTCGCAAGTGTCGCAGGATTTGCTGTGCGTCATCTATGCTAGTGCGGTTAGCTCAAGTTAATTCCACAGTTGGATGTGGAAGTGAGATCTAGTCTGGCCCAACCAGATGCTGACATCCTAAATTGTCACTCAGTCATCACAACTTTGAGAACCACTGGGTTAAAGGACAAGTTGGTCAAAGTCTTGTCTTTCAGATATGCTAAATAGTCACGCATGTGGAAATTCACACAAAACGCTCTTCCCATGAACACAATGACTGCACAGTTACTGGACCTGTGTATTGTAGGCAGGAACATACAAACGCCCTGGCGACATCCTGCCTACTATCTCTCTCTTGCTGGTAACTCTAGGAAATCCCACGCTACAGTCCCCTGATTGGTTCACTTGTCAGGCTCTTTCCTTGACAATTCAGGACATTTTCACAAAATCAACAAGCGTGAGAATAGATGCTCCTGTTGGATCATTATGTTACTTTGCAGTGTTGAAGAGTAGAACCAAGTGGTGGGTTGTATCACCCGTTTGGATTCTTTCACACTTTAGCTTCATCCTTGAGTTTGATTAAAAGGACATCCATCGGAAGAACTGCTCTGAGGTCAGAAATCTCATTCGCTCACAATAACTGGTTATTGCCTCGAGAACGCCTCCTTCTCAGACACAACGCCGGATTTACGGGCACAGCAGGCCTGCCTAAACGAACATGAAACCCCAAATGATGCTTCTAACTCAATCACCGACATCCCATTGCAGTGATACACACTTTCAATCTACAACATCTGCAGCAAAGTTACTGTCAGCATGGTTTGCTCTTTCCAGTAAATTCTCTCGCAGTGTCTCCCTGTCTCTCGCTCCGAGTCCTAACCACTTTCTTTTTGCCGACAACCCTTCATTCTATAGTGTTTCCTCTTGTGATCTGTGCTGTGGGGGAGAACCCCACAGCGAAAACACCTACGCACCACTGACCAGAATAAAGGCAACTCAGACCTTTCAAATGCACTATCAAACTGCAGCGGTGACAGGAAATCCTTCACGTTTGGCAGGCCGCCAGCTGCACTGCCACCTTATTGTGCAATCGGGCCGTAAGAAGCAGAAGCCGCGGAGAGAGTGAGAGACAATGTGCATGCTGCTCTGATAAAGCCTGGAAAGAACAGAAGAAGAAAAATGGCCTCGTTTAAGCACTTTGAAACATATAGGTTTCAAAGGGTGCATTCACTTGCACATAATAATCATAACATATCCACCCTATGATTCAAAAACATCTGCAGTATGTAAAGTAAAGTTGTTGTTTTATAGTATGCCGTTTTGACCCCCCGGTCAACTGATGTGGAATAGCAAAAAACAAAAAAAATCTAATAGAAAAGATCAAAATTGGACAAAATCAAATGAATTCGAAACCAGTTATTAAACAGCCGGAACAGGTTGGAAGCACTGTTGTCTGTCCGGTTGAGGGGAAAGGACGTATGCAAATCAGACGTCCTGTTTTTATTTCTTTCTCTTATTCTTTGAAAACAGAAAATAGTTCCCCTCTGCTGCAGAATCACAACAGGACACCTTCTCCCTGGCTACCACCCCCCCCCCCCCCCCCCCCCCCCCCACACACACACACACACACACACACACCTCAGAAGGAAGTTGTCTTAAGTACACATTGCATGGCGCCAACAAGAGTTTCTAGGGAAGTGAAGATCGTCTCAGATTGCATTACACACCTCATTTGCATGCAAAGCGCTTCTACTCTTAACACGCAATAACTCCAGTGGTAAAGTTTCCAGTTTCTCTAGAGGAAATGTATACTGGGAATCCTGAGTCAATCCCTTACAGGAATCCCCCGTCAGCTCCCTTTATTTATTTGTTGACATATAACAGATGTCCTGATGGCCAACCTGTTTGGACCTTTGCAACTGATGAAAGTGCAGAGTGCAGGAGGAGTTCATCGGACTGAATTAATACTGCTATTCACCAATTCCGGGACAGATCAATGTGTCATTACCGTTAGAAGCATTATGTCATCAACATCAGCCAGACATTATATCCAAAATCTATTATTGGAAATAATGAGAAGAATAAAAGTGAATCATTCTACGAGCGGGACAGAGAGGGGACGAGAGAGAACATGGCGAGAAAATGACCGTTAAAGGAATGAAAATAGAAATGATAATAATAATCACAGTTGTAAACCTGATAGAAAACAGGAAATAAAGCAAACTATCAGAATGTGTTTTATAACTTAAAGCGCACTTCAATTTCAGGATTATTTATATATATAGTATGTTAAATAATTGCATAGGCAACATCAGGATTGTATTAAACATTGCTTCCTCAAACAACAAATACACACACATACATTATAATAATTGTTATTTAAAATCATACACCAACAACTCTGTGAAATATCCTCAAAATTAATAGAAATTTAAATTCAAGTGTAAACCTTTTGAATCCAGCAGGAATGAACGTTCCGGTATACAATAACCTGATACAGCCTTAACCTGAGGTGCTGTGCCGTTTGATTCAGCCTATACTTGCAACAAAAGTCAGAGGTTGCATCACACATATGCAGCAAACCACATCTTTTTGGACATAAATCTCATTCACACACTTTGCTGTGATGCAACTCTGTTGTGTCTTTGATAAGTTTTGAAAAAGGAACACATTGTACAGAGAACGTGTGTGTCATGTATATCCGCCGCTTACAGTATCAGTAACCGTCTGCTCATGACCGGTCTAGTTCAGCATCAAAGGGGTGGGAAAAAAACAATTTAACAAATACCAGGGAACGCTTCACACAAAGTTGTGCACACTTCACACTCTTGCTGATTTGTAATCTGGCAAACACCCATCTGTCTATCTCAGATGGATTTGGATGTGTTTTCTGCTTTCTCTGGTACAGTGCTACATGCCGTGGGTCATGAGTATGCGTATTGAAAGTTAATCTGAGCCAATTGTGGGTACATGCACCATATTCAGAGAGAAAGAACTTTAAATAAAAAGATTCTAAAAAAACACAGATTATATAGAATTTCCATTTAATACATGGTGCCTTTGAAATAAATCAAGCATCAACAGGGACAGCAGCGGTGTTTGTGCCTGTTACCAAGTCCACTTACTTGGAAGATAATCAGCAAATATTTACCATCTGGCAGCTGTAACGCTTGTGACTTTCTGTTTTATTTCAACAGAAAAATGTCAGAGAGAGGTGTGTGTGTGTGTGTGTGTGTGTGTGTGTGTGACAAGAGGTGCACACCTTTAACCGTATGTCAACAGGGCTGATCCCTTCGTCATTAGCTTCAGTTTGACTTCAGTGTTTGACTTTCGATTGCATTTCTTTTTTTCAGTCAGCAGGGAAGGCCATATACATGGGTGTATGTCTACACACGAGGTGGTGACGCCGCAGCAATCAGCTAAATGAGTCTAAAGGTTTAACATAATAAATGCTGGTTTATACATTACCACATTTGGTCCGTTCGGGGCACATAAAGTAGCTATATTCATTCATTCTGGCAGACATCTGTCAGGAGTTGATACCTGCAGCCCCGCCCAACAACCACTCCAGGTCGAGAAAAAGTTAGTTCCCTTAGACCTTTCAAAACCCGACCAGGGAAACTTGAGCATGTGGCGACAAACAAACGGCAGGTAAAAGCCATGTTAGATGTGTAGCAACCCTCTTGCCCACGTTAGCGGAGGGAGCTCGGCAAAACGCTCTTGATAAACCGATTTTCATCTCAGCAAACAGCAATTCTGACATCCAGCGTCAGTCTTGCACGTGAAAACATTTGTATTATGTCTCTACCTGGTGGATACATTGGGGTAGAAAAGTACGGTCCACAGTTGTCCACATAGACTTGTGATTTTCTATGAATAGGAATATGTATATGGCCTGATCGATTGATTGCTTTTTCAAAACAAAGTAAAAATTGTTTTTATATGGAGTTCATACCAATAGTGACATGTTAATTGAATTAAATGAGTTTTACAGTTACCTGAGGAAATTGTCAAATGGACCAGATGGACCAGCGTTATAGTTAGCATATGACATATGAAGAGGACTATCAATCTTCTCGTCCATTTCTCCATTAGAGAGAAGATAAGTGTAGTTTTCCAAAACGTTAAACTTTTACTGTATGAGGTTCTGCTTCATTGTCAGATCTAAAGGGCCCTCTGATAAAATGTTTTTTTCAACCAATACTTTTCTGCCATGGCACACGCTCGTTACTCGTATAATCACATTACCAAACAGCAAATCAAGGGAACACGTTAAAAGCTTGCATACAAACACGACTGTATACACAATGCTCAGTTAATGGGGAGTCGGTGGTTAATGAGGGGCCCAGCAGCTCGTGGCCCCTGTGCATGAATCCAGCCAACAAACGTGTACTTGTGCAGGGATCTGTCCTTTTAGAATACTTTAGTTATTTGATCTTGGTTTGGGTCACTTTGTTGACACAGGAGCGAATTCCATGTCCCTGGAAGCTTCTGCAGGGGAACTCCAGCACAACGAGGATGCTATGACTTCACTTTATTGCCTACCAGATAGTGGAGGGTTTGTTTTCAGACTCTTATCTCCTCACAGATTGGAGTGCAACCCGCGTGGGTGGCTACTATTACAGTAAAGCAATACGAGGCAACTTTAGTGTTTGATTATCAAAAGGATAACATTTTACAATATCACGAGTGTTATGAGTGTATTCCTAACGTTTTGGGGGGGGGGGGGGGGGGGGGGGTTTCTGAATTTTTTTTTTTACACAGCAAATGTTGACAGTAATGTCAGTTATGTAAATTTGTCACTGAGAGGGGGCGGGAGGGGGGAGGGATGGAGGGGGGGGACTCATTGCATCATGTCCTTATCAAACAAGTAGCACACACTGGAATTTACTTTTACTCGTGGCGCGTGCAGGTTGTAGTCTTCGATCGGAGTCAGCACGCTGGTGGCGCCACCGTGTGGCGGAGTGAGCCACATGCACATGAACGTGCGCGCGGGCCTCTACTTCTGTGCCCTTTTTGTCAGATCTGTGAGGTTGCAAATTACCCATTAACCACAAGACGTCGCCGTTCATCCTCTGTGGATGTATACGGATAATGAGGAGATATTATATTGCTCTGTTTAAATGCTTATTACAATCAAAATGAATGGATTGAATTCATTTCCATTATTGTCACAGCCCCCACATGTGGTTACCAGCCTCAACAGCGCGCGACTGGCCTCGTCTGCCGGTGTGACATCATGGCAACGCGAGGCCCTGGAGATGCCTCCTGCAGGAGCTATGGGTGGAGTGCTTCAGGTGAGGAAGTCTGTTGACACGTCCTGTCACACAGATGGCGCCAGCACCGTGCAGTTAGAAAACTGTACCTGGTGCGCGGATCAGATCAGCACGAGGGCGAAGAGGGCGACATTGGGTGCGCAGGAAGCAGGGAGGCAGGACGTGGCCCCCTAATTAACGCCCCTGCTTTCATTTCATACCTCACATATGAAATACTGGAAGATATGAAAACTTGGAACATCTTATTGTAAAGACAGAGACTGCTAATACGAAATAAAACCTTACATGCAACATGGAAAAACTCGGCATTTAAATGTACTGATTTCAATTTTCTTTAGTATTATTCCGTAATGATTTCCCGGGCAATTAACCTAGTCTTTTGATATTTGTATTATTATATACTATTATATAATAATAATAATGATGATTATTTGTATGTACACAAGATATCATTTGAGGTAATTAGGCCTATCTGTAATGCTGAACGTTCATTCCAAATAGTGTCTGCATCTATCATAAAGATTATATATACACTGTTGATAACGTATTCTAATAAATGTATACTATGGTATAATGGTTTTTGTCCAGGATAACCCAATACAGCCAGGATTTTATTTATTTCCTTGGTGTTTAGTCCGCCGACCTTTATCAAGATGGAGAGACACACTCCGCACCTGACCTATGACACTGTCTGGAAGAAAGAAAAAACACTGGAACATATTATCTGTAGCGGCAATCCTCTCTCCCTGTCGGTAATCCCTACTGTCACAGTCTGTGTGGGCAATGAGCTTGACGCGTAATGAATCTTCAGGGACAGTAACTCCAGTTCGAAATGTTTACTTCAACAAAATAAAGTTACAAACATTCATTCAGTGCTCAACATGGCACAACGGTCAAAAAAATGTCTTGCTCCGCAGACTGATTAACCTCAACTGAGGGATATAGGCTATGACGTAGTCAGTAGCGTGACTTATTAGTCAGGAGCGACCGTGGCTCCGTGGTTAGCAAGTCAGTCTTTCAATCAGAGGGTCGGAGGTTCAAACCCCGGCTCAGCCAGTCCATGTTGTTGTGTCCTTGAGCAAGACACTTAACCCTAATTGCTCACCGTTGCTGTGTCTACTGTATATCATGTAAGTCGCTTTGGATAAAAGCGTCAGCTAAATGTAATGTAAAAATTAAAGGAGCATTTCATTTTTATAAACACATCTTATTAAATCTATTATGGCTCTTACATTATCATAGAGACCGACTACCAATACAACATAAAACATTGAGTGCAACCCGGCACCTAAAAACCGGACCCATATTTACATGTACACATTTCCAATTATTTCAATGCGTAATACTTCAGTGGACCAGGAGCGATCGGAAGGCTGTCATTGTAGGCTGTCTAGGATCTGGGTGTTGCTTCTCATGGGCGTGTCGCAACACCTGAGCGGTGCATACTGCACAGAACACGAGGCAGCAGCTGTTATCTGTCAACAAGGGCCATCTGTGCGGGTTTCTCCCTCTCCGCGATATTTGCATCAGCTTTTAATGAACCGATCGCCGTTGGGGGAAGCGGTTTTATTCATCTCGCGCGTCAGTGCTGCTCGGCCGCACGGGGACGTTACGCGCAGTGTGGAGAGATGGCGAATAGCTCATCCAGGAGGTCCCTGAAAAGTTTGTTCTCCAGGAGCGAAGTCAGCCTGGACGAGTCGGTGCAGACGGCCAAGAATGAGGAAGAGAAGACAAAGTTTAGGTTCTTGAAATTCAAGAAAAAGACAAAGAGTGACCCCGTCCCCGCGAAAGCGGCTAATGAGATCCAGCAGCAACTCAGGTATGCTTGCAGAATGTCGTGGATTCCCAGTGTCGTCATGGAGCCGCTTCTGGCGCTTTAAGACAACGGGGCCTCATTATATAGAGAACTGAGATTGTTCTGCACATTTTGATATGTAACACATGGGTATGTCTCTCATGCTAGTGCCTTTTAAAAGGTGAATTGAAGAAATTATGTAAAATCTAGAAAAATACATGAGACCTCATTTAGGGTTAAATGGGCCCAAGCTGCCGGTCTTTAGTGTTGTGCACTGTTGCCTGTCTGTAGACATTTTGGATGTATATGCTTCTCTCTGTTGATTGAGCCTTCTACATGCTTTTGTTGAATGGGACCTGCCCCTTGTGAGTTAAGTCACATCTCATCATGCAGCTGGCTGTCCAGCAGCCAGTGTGGACATTTAGCAGGCAATAAAGTATTTAATGAGGTTAATGGTCGCTGAAAAGGGTTATTTCCGGCACTATGCCAAATCCATTTCCTTAAAATGACCATGACTTTGAAGATGATTGAGATGATAGAGATTTAGTTAGCCCACAGGGGCATTTATGTCTAGACAGGACTGTTAAAGGGGATGACTGTCAAATCCATAATATTCCAGTCCAATCTTTCAGTCATTGTGCAGTTGTGTAAAAGTGCAAATGGCGTATATGGGGAAATTAAACCTCCTCCAGTTCTCCGAAAGCTTGCAGAATCCTTCAGGGACATGCAGAAAATTGGTTTGTGAACCTTTTTTGGAAAAGTTAAACAAATAGCAGCTGCATTTGTTCAGCCCAAGACAAAATGCACAATTGAGTATCTTTTGGTAACTTTTGTGACCAAGCCAAATGCCCCAATTTCGTTAGTTGTTCAAGGAGTGCATCGTCCCAAAATTAGTTTGTTGAAACGCTTGCATCGACTGGTGGGACAGGAAATAAGATTCTCAACAATATGGTTTTGTTTGTCTTTGGCATCTCTAAAGAGAGCAAAAGAAAAATAGCCAAAGACCCCAAATTGTACTTGCATGCTATAGATTTAAAAAATGTAAATAACATGTGTGGAATAATCTGAAGGTCTCCACTTTGAGGTTAAAAGGAAAGAGGGTGTGGCGGAGTTTGAGCGAGGTGAATGGCATTGGCTTAGTTGCTTTCTAACTTGATAAGAAGGCACCGTCCTCCCGTCCTCCTGCCCCGATTTACCCCGCTCTCCTTATTTCATCATTTGAGGGTACCAGCAAGAACTGTTAGTCTGATCTTGTTAATTTAAGATGGACTGATTGATCAGTTTATTCTGCCAATCCTTTTCGAAGTGAAAATACTTTCAAATGATCTGGTAGTAGTTTCTTCATGTTTATATTTTCTGGTTTAAAAGTCTTTGATGATATTAATATCCGAATATCTTTGCCCTTAGGACTGCTGGAACTTAAATGAGCCAACTTTGGCTGTGAGCAACTGTATTGAACCTTTTTCACTATTTTCCGACATTTTAAAGACCAAATATCTGATTAAGCCATAGATTAATTGATAATGAAAATAGCCATTTGTTCCAGCATTAATCTTATGGAAAAGACACATTCATAATGAATACAAAGTCGAGGCTGTCTAATACTGTAACCTGCTAACTTTTAAAAAAGTTCAAGAAAGAAGAAAAAGATATTAAACAGGATCCTCCAAAATGTTGCCGACTGTACTTTCAGTAATTTATGCTGAAGGTAAGCTGTTTTACAGCAGAGCTATGAAGTCATTATTGTAAACAGAGCTTAAAGCAACATCTGCTGTGATGTGTTCATCTGTAAACAATACAGGCATCTCGACAGCATGGGCGGATGATAAACGGTCTGCCGGATACACAGTGTGACCCAAAGCGTCCTTCACCAACAAAATGTCACATAAAGAGACCAGAACCAACAATGAACAGACCCAAAATTACCACAACAAAACTACATAGAGACCACAAAGAGAACAACTCAACAAAAAAGAGACACTAAGAGTCTCCGGACGACTATGAAAATAGGGCACAACTACCACAAAGAGACACAAAATGACTATAGACACAATGAGTCTCCGGACTATGAAAAAGGGGCAAACCTGCCATAAAGAGACACAGAATTACTAGAAAGAGACACAAAGCACCTACATATAAACTCAAAATAATTCCAAAGAGACACAAAGCAACTACAAGGAGATTAAAAATTATACAAAGAAACTATATTACTACAAAGAAACTCAAAATGACTACAAAGAGACAAGCAACTACAGAGACTCAAAATTAATTTACAAAAAGACACAAAGTAACTACAAAGATAATCAAAATGCCAAAAAAGAGACATAACGCAGCTACAAAAAGGGGCGAAACCATCGCAGACAAAAAATATCCACAGAAACAAAGACAGAGTGACACAAACAACCACAAAAGAGAGACAGAATGACCAGAACGAGACACAAAAACACAGAGACAAGAACCAAGAGGCTGCACAACCCAGAAGCCCTTGTGTCTCGCTGCAGTTTAGCTGCGTCATACATGCACACACACATTTTGAACACTGTCCACTTCACCGCAGAGGCCTGAACAGTTTATAAAGGAGAGCCGGTGAACTGTGGGAAGACAATGAACACTATATAAGCAAAGGGGTGTGAAGTCACACACACACACACACAGGAAAGGGTGGTTGAACCAGTAGTCACATGCCCGGACAGTGTCATTTGTGGCTGCAGACCAGACTCTGTGACGGCTTGTGTTTGCATGAGGACAAGCAGAGACGACGGGCTGTCGCGGCGAGGTCCGCCTTCGCACACGAGAGATGCACACCGGGGTTATAGGCTTAACAGCGCACACATCCAGTTCAACATAATAATAAAGGCAAGCTTAATGTTTAATATATATTTTCAGGAAATCAGCCACTGATTGTTGATCATGATCACTTTCTTAAAGTCTCAATGAGCTATTATGTTCAATTTTCTGTCCCAGTGATGAGTGCGTTCCCTAATTGTTGACATCAGAAGGAATGTCCTAGATCTGACACGGACTTTGAATCTGTTTTTGTTGTTCGTTAGGGATTTAGTTCTAATCCATGTCTGGGGTCTTATCTGGCAAAGACTTGAGGATTTCAGGGTCATGGGAATACATCTTGTAGTTATTTTGGAGGAAGTGCTCAAGTTGCCTTTTTCAAACATGTCGAACACACCCTGAATGCTGGTGAGTTGTAGAGCAAAAGCGGTACCGGGTAGAGAAACCTGCCAGTCCACATGCCTACTGCATTGTCGTGGGATTACATACACTCATGGTTGTGCCAGGGATACATTTCCAACATCTTAGTCACAGTGACAAGCGCAATGTATCAAGTCAGCTGTGGTGAAATATCAGACATTATTGACGACTGTTGGAGTCAAAAGGAGTCACCGCATCGTTGAACCTGTTATCTTTGTGCCGGAACTACGGTTGCTCACCTCTCCGGAGGAATGCTTGATCATCCTCAAATATGTTTATTGATGCAGAGTGAACTATGATTGCGTCCAAGTATTCTACCAATGCAGTGCAATAGCAGAGGACTTCATGTGTGGTTCTGCTTTATTTCTTCACATCTTTTACATCCGTGTGTCTAGAATTCATCCTCAGGTGGCGTTTAGATTTTTCTCCACTCTTGGCCGGTTATTATTGGCATGAGAGGAATTCATCGAGCTGGATTCTGTGGATTTATAGATAGCTTTGTCAGTAAAATCAATTGTAGAAAATTGGTGATACTGCTGTCGGTTAATGTTTTATCTGCTCCATTGTTAAATGGGGGTATTGACTCCCAATGACACGGCAGACTAATAAAAAAAAAGCCTGACTTTCATCAATATAGGGAGAGTTTTGTGTCTTTTGAAGAGGGGCTGTATGACGTACGTATCAGTACATGGCTTTGCTCCAGCGTAGGTGGTCCTGTCTGCTCAGCTAAACTGTCCTCTATCGTAGGTAACAATGTTGAATTCAGCTAATTATCTTGCGCGAGTAAGAGGCTGCGTCAATCGGCTTTTTGCTGTCTCCATTTAAAGCAGAATGAGCAAATGAGTGTGATGTCCCACCATCAGTTGAAAATAGTTCAACATGCGCTTAACGTCATCCCTTTGAGGCAATAGCACTTGCGTGATGATGGTAGCACATGTGGGAAAACTGACGGCGACATTGTGGTGCTGAACAGCTTTTGAATTTTGAATAATTTAAAGCCTGGTTAAAATGCCATTGTTTGACTAAGCAGCCATGATGCCCTTTTTACTCACCAGATTGTAACTATAACACAGAGGAGGGTGACCTAAAGTAAGAACGTGTCTGTCATGTTCCTAAGGTCCTGGTTACATATGTCTGCTAAGCTTGAATGTGGCAACATGAGAGGTAAATGAGAAGATGGATACCAGTCTTGTCTGACCAGTAAATATGAAGCTAGCAGTCATGTTAGCTTAGTTTAGCATAAACACCGGAAATGGGGAAGCAGCTGGCATGGCCAAAGAAGCTTCAGAGGACGCACATTTGTTATATTAGCACCCCTGTTTCCGATCTTTATGGTAAGCTAACCAGCTGCTGGCTGCAGCTACAGAAAATATGCGGTTTGCTGTCTGCCAGCTTGTAGATACAGATGCAAATGTATAACTTTCACTGCAAAAGGCATCACTTTCTCTCTCTCTCTCTCTGTCTCTTTCCCTCTCCCTCCCTCCCTCCTGTCTCGTTCTTATGCAAACAAACATCCCCACATTTTACTGCACGGCTAGCGAGAAGGCAGTTACATCCTGTTGAACTTCATCCAAATCGAGATTCCTTTTTCAGAATGTGAAGTGTTTGTGACACACGCCACCGTGTGACAATGTTGTGACTAATCCCTTCATCTCTCGACATCTTTCCTTGACCTCAAAGCAGCTTATTGCTCTGACACACTGCAGTTGAAAATAGCTGCGGTTGGGCATTTAAGTTTTGGAAGCTAAACTCAAAAAGTGTGTCTATTTGTCTGTCCGTTTGTCTATTTGCACGTATTTGGATGTCATATTATATCATTTATAATTTATATAATTTATACAACAAGGAGAGTAATCAGCTGTCATTTGATTAGTTCCAGGAAAAGCTCTGCTCCTAACCCGGTGTTCATGTTTGCTGTTGTGGACTCGTGATCATGCTGGGCTCTGAAGTGTCAGTGGGCTATAAAATGTGGCTCTGCTACTAATGTTTGCTCATCCAGTTGTGCAAAGGAAAAAAACGCCTTTGTGTTTTCTAAAACGGCATCTCATTTGTTTGGAGTGATGATAGCTCATGATTATTGATGGAGCCTCTCTGTTGACTTTGAAGCCTAACGCAGACAGGCCAATGTCCCGGGACACGAGTCTGTAAATAATTCTGATGAGTGAAGCGAACGAAGCCGAAAGCACGTCGCTTCACGACAAAGTGGACAGAAAATGTCATTATCTTCATTTAAAAAATAAAAAAAAACTTAATAAAATAATGAACTTCATCCCCATCGCATAGATAACATGTGCTGTATATGAAAGGCACATTACATTACATTTCATTTAGCTGACGCTTTTATCCAAAGCGACTTACAATAATACCAGAGAACATTCCTCCAAGAAACACAAACTCACTCTCTGCTTAGCCGGTTCTATTCAACATTCCCGAACAAATGATTCACAACTTTATTATGCTAAGCAACATATTTTATTTTTAAAGCCACTGCTCACGCTGCTGCACAAACAGAATGGCATGTATGTATAGTTTCCCCCATTCCCTCATTGTTTCAATATGCTGTACTGTAAAATACATGTTAACTCATTAACTCCTCTGTGGTCATCAAATATCCTCTATAGGTGACAAAGTTTGATCAGGTCCCACTTGAGAATAAAACTTTGCGTCTCCAATGAGATTACCTGTCTAAATAAAGGTTGAATAAATAAATAAATCCCCATACTGCCTTCGGCAGCACAACGTAACGGTTCCACTATGTGTTCGCTGAGTCTTCTCAAACCAAAAACGTGAAACAAACCAAAAAAACGGAAGTGAAGCCGGAGTTTAAGCGTCTAGAATACGTCACATTTAAGGACACAATGTATTCTGGTGTGCTTAGAAACATTAGCGTCTATCCCTGAACTCGTCATAAAAGGTCAGTGTTTCAGTCAGAGACTTCACTAATTTCACATTTTTAACTGTGTGCCCCTCAGTGCTGCTGAGCCCACTGACACTGCCAAGGATGGGGAGGCCTGGGATGACATCATCGCAGCGGACAGGAAGAGTTCTATCTATGGCACCACATCCAGGTCAAAGGTCAGTCAAGCCGTATGCGTCGTTGACCCCTTATCACAGGCAGTTGTTCAAATATACCTTCAGTTCTGAAATGTGTCCTCCTTTTTATAAGTATATACATGTTATTTTCTTTAAATTTATCTCAAGTCTTATCTTATTTTTGTGCCAAGACCCTGTAAAAACTGAAGTTAACCCTGATACTGAGTTTAACAAGCATCAGATTGGGCCTTATAGGATCTCTATTCAACATTCAGAACATCCATCCATTATCTGAAACCGCTTATCCTCTTTAGGGTCGCGGGGCGCTGGAGCCGATCCTAGCTGTCACTGTATACATTTAGAATGTCTTTTGCAAAAAATTTTCACCTGATTTGACTGATCCACAAAGGTTTTGAGACAAAAATATGGCATGACTGAGTTTGAGATATTAAGATGTTTCACTCAAAAACGCAAAAAAAAAAAACGAACATCTGAAAGCTTCCTTTCATATTTTAGCTTTGGGTGTATTCACGTCTGTGTTTTGCTCCTCTGGATATAGCAGAACAGGCCTGTGGGTATTCTCTCTCTGTACTTGTCCAAACAAGAATATCCTTGGGGCAAAACGTTTGAGAAAGTTGCGTACCCCTGTTGGATGGCTTTATGACCCCCTCCCCTCCACTTTCAACGGTAACTGCATTCCACGCATACAGGTTGTAGATTCTCCCTTCGGGTCTTGCAGTCACAAGCACTCACATACAGATGACTCTTTAAAAGCAATGTTCAGAATGCCCTGAAAGCCCTGTGTCTTTTTCCACATTGTCTCTCCAAGACGGATGGTTATTTGCAAGCGATCTGATGATCAGTTCACCCTCCACACAGTGGGGTCTATCTGCAGGGCGCACAGTACTAAAGGACACCGACTACATGATGCACCCTAAAAAACAATCAAAGGTCGGTTATGTTTAAGTGCCAAAACTGCTTAGTTAGGATTGTACTTTCAAGTGGGAGTGCAGAACTCTTCCGTTGATTGAATTGGTCTGGTGCGACGAATTTGTCATCTGCAAGTCTGCAGGCCTCCCTGTGGTGGGAGCATGTAGCATGTAGTCACCTCCCTGTGGTGGGAGCATGTAGTCACCTCCGTGTGGTGGGAGCATGTAGCATGTAGTCACCTCCCTGTGGTGGGAGCATGTAGCATGTAGTCACCTCCCTGTGGTGGGAGCATGTAGCATGTAGTCACCTCCCTGTGGTGGGAGCATGTAGCATGTAGTCACCTCCCTGTGGTGGGAGCATGTAGCATGTAGTCACCTCCCTGTGGTGGGAGCATGTAGCATGTAGTCACCTCCCTGTGGTGGGAGCATGTAGCATGTAGTCACCTCCGTGTGGTGAGAGCATGTAGCATGTAGTCACCTCCCTGTGGTGGGAGCATGTAGCATGTAGTCACCTCCGTGTGGTGGGAGCATGTAGTCACCTCCGCGTGGTGGGAGCATGTAGCATGTAGTCACCTCCGTGTGGTGGGAGCATGTAGTCACCTCCGCGTGGTGGGAGCATGTAGCATGTAGTCAACTCCCTGTGGTGGGAGCATGTAGCATGTAGTCAACTCCCTGTGGTGGGAGCATGTAGCATGTAGTCACCTCCCTGTGGTGGGAGCATGTAGCATGTAGTCACCTCCGTGTGGTGGGAGCATGTAGTCACCTCCGCGTGGTTGTAGCATGTAGTCAACTCCCTGTGGTGGGAGCATGTAGCATGTAGTCACCTCCCTGTGGTGGGAGCATGTAGCATGTAGTCACCTCCCTGTGGTGGGAGCATGTAGCATGTAGTCACCTCCCTGTGGTGGGAGCATGTAGCATGTAGTCACCTCCCTGTGGTGGGAGCATGTAGTCGTCTGGATGCAAAAGAGAAGTTTTGAAATTTGAAAGCATCCAGATCGGTAGAAATCCAATTGACATTGCATTACAAAAAAATTCAAAATTGTATTTCATGTGTGGATGTGGTTATTGTTATTTAACAACACTTATAATCTCAATAGGGTTACACCCACAACAAGACACAATACAGGACTCCATAAACAATTAAATAACAACAGTCTGTGATTATTGCATAGTCTTTGTCTGCAATGTTATGGTTTAATTATATCTACATTACTCTAGTCCCGTTTACCATGTATGCCTGCAGTAGATATGACACAGGTGAAAATTGACCAAATAGTTTTTATTCCCTCCAGAAGAGGGCGCCAGTGCTTTACCAAACGGCAGCGTTGTTGTTGTCAAGATTAATTCTGATCAGGTAGGAGCAAAGTAATCCCACTTGGTTTGGCAGATTCTACATGCAAAGCGCTTAAAATGAAAGCGAACAGATGTGTGAGGCAAGCGTTGGTGGACAGGGGTCATTTCAAGGGTCTTGGGTCACGTTAAGTCACTCTCATTAAAAAAGGTTCCCATCATAATACAGGTCACGGACACAACATACAAAGTTCAGGGGGGATGTAGATGTTTGATCGAGGATGATTCACTCACTTCAATCACTGACCTCTCTGCTGCGATCCCTCATTAATGCATCAAACACTTAGGGTATGAACTAAAATTCCCCATCGGTAGAAACAAAAGAGCATCCCATTCGTCCTTTGTTGAGCCGCATGATGCAGCGATGGTCCGGTGTCACGCCGATAAGGACTGCTGCAGGCGATTTGTGTGAGGGTGTCGCTGCCTGAGGGAACTGGGTATTTTTTTAATTGTGTGCTCGTGTCATAATAATAATAATGAAGATTCCACTCCTCGTCTTAATTGACGCGTAATTGTGTGGCCTCCTGACAATTGTGGTTTCTTTCTTGCCAACTTGCCAACATTATAGTTTGCCAAAGTAACTTTTCCTGTGGCTACAACTGACAATTATGAGAAAAAGGTAAATGCCAATAAAGCTGTGTAACAGTAATTTGTGATTTTATTTTGTTGAGGATAGGGTTTTCTTATTTACAGGCTAAATATTTAAGGATTCATTTTTTTAATTTATTAATAAAAAAACACCTGTTTTTTACTTGTTCTGCATTTGATTGATTGCCTATATAGTTCAATACGTCATTCAATCCTTCAAATGTCTCCTGTCAAACATTCAATTGAGTTGCAAACACAACATTTCTCATAGTGGGGAAAAACCCCCAATATGAATCGCTTTGTGGTTTGCTTTTTAAAATCATTTCTGGTTTAGTGTATGCCTGCAGTATGCATGAACACTTTAATGTGCTCGACTTTGAGAGGCGTCCAACACAGCCCTCCCTGCAGCCTCAGCCGAGTCTCCGCTGTGATGTTGACTTTGCTTCTAGTACTTACGAAACCTTTTCATCACAGAAAGAAGAATTTTGACAGGCACACCCAGTGAAGAAATCTGGCTGATGGCCGTGACCGACAGCCTTGTGTTCCTTTCTTCCTCCTCATCGCGGCTCAAGGAAATATCACCAGAACAACGTGGCCTCCATCTTTGCAATCAGTGTTTTCCTGAAGCGACACGCTTGACTGTCTTTCTTTTGAATATCTGATAAAGAAAGACGTGGGTCATAATATGCGCTCACCCGAGATGTGCAGATTAAAAACATTTTTGTAACTGTAACGGCACTCAAAAGCCAATGAGCCCAAACAAGGCGGTCACAATTATTTGGTGATAAACTGACACTCACTTGCCGCAGATGTCATTTGCCTTCAGTCTATCTGCTGTTGGTTGCAGGCTATGTAACAGTGCACTGGATTCATTGGAAAAGGTCAGGACGTCACTACCAGGTTCAGTAGATCGTGTTCTTCTAGTCTTTCAGTATGTTTTAGGGTGGAGCCACTTTACTTGGAATGAAGTTAGGGTGTCAACTCTTGTCAGGTGGTTGGAATAATTTTTTCGTTGTGCAATATCCTCACTCCTGCCACTGAAAGAGGCAGTGTTTGGAAGTGTTGAATAAACTCTTGCCAAGGGTTGAAATTATTCGGTATGTAGGGTATGTTTTTTTCTGTTTATATGGTAATCAATAAAATTCCTAATAACAATATACAGTTTTTGGGTTAAGGCAAGAAAAGAAAAAATATATATATATTTTCAGATGCATTTAGAAACGTGTCCTTACATTACATTTCACTGACGCTTTTATCCAAAGCGACTAACATCTAATACAGTAAACCCAATACACAGCAACGGTGAGCAATTAAGGTTAAGTGTCTTGCTCAAGGACACATCGACATGGACTAGCGGAGCCGGGGATCGAACCACCATTCCTCTGATTGAAAGACGGACCTGCAAACCCCTGAGACACAGTCGTGTCATGGTTATTGTTTTGCATTGTCTTACTCCCTCTTACCCCGTTTCATGCTCCATCTCTCCCTCTTCCTCTCAGGGCAAAGAATTCAGCTACTCAGAGTTGGACCTCCGTAAGCCAAAGAGGTTTACCAGCTTCACCTTTGCCTTTAGAAAGAAGAAGAGTGATCGAGTGAATATCTCCCAGAGCACCATCGGCCTTAATCACGCCAACATTGAAGAGCAAGCGGAGGTAACTCTGTCTGATGTATCAATAGCACCAGATTGTGCCTCTCATGTATCATTATTATATTTGTGGAATAACCAATGCAGGTTTAAGCCTCTTTTTTCTGAAATAATATTTCATATATGTCACAATTAAAATGATTTTTAACAACAAAAAAGTTGGTAGCAAGTAATTACATATTTCCAGAATTTATACAACGTGAAAAGTAAAAAAAGAAAACTATTATTACCACAGTGATAAACTACAGAGAAGTATTGCCCCAAATCTTCAGCTCCCTTTTGCTTTCACAGAGCTTTTATAGGGAGCTTCAACTCAATGTTTAGCTCTCCGGCCACAACTTTACTGTTTTAGTTTGCGGCCACAATAAGCAGCTGTTATCAGTTAAAAAAAAGCTCTTAAAAACTAAGGATACACACCCTGCTCAGCTACAAACATCGGATAACTACAGATAGCAACCTGAGGGTGAACATAGTGGAGCATGTTGCACCTAAAGAGCTGGAATTTCTCTAAAGAGAAACTGCATGTATAACAAAGCAACTATTGGCTAATCAACCGTAAGAGTAAACTTTTGACCCTCCCCGACAGTGGCCATAGACAGACGGTTATGATGGACATGATGCAAATTCAAATTCTTTTTCTAGACTCCTCAGAACCACCGTCAGATGGAGTTGGATCAGGCCAACACAAAGACGGTTTTCAGCATGCCTCAACCAGAGCTGGACACCATCGACACATTTGACATCCCTTCTCCTCCTCCTGTGGCCACAAACCAGTCAGAATCCTATTTCCCTTTGCCAAACCAATCGCAGTCATCCGACGGCGTGGGCGCCCAACCGGAGGCTATGGAGCGTCTGGCGAACGGCTCCAGTCTGTTTTATGTGCCTGCGGAGCCACAGAAGGCACCGATTGCCACCATCCCTGAGCTGCAGCTGGATAACCCAGACTCATTAGATGAGAAACGGGATGGTGATGATGACTCCTCTCCATCCACGACTCATGCAGAAACCAGAACTGCTGTCGACAACCAGACCGTACCTAGCCTTCCAGCCAGCCGGCCTCTGCCCGCGCTCGACACCTCGCATCGCACGACAGCATTCGTTGACAACATCGCCACAAGCGACGGTCCGTGTGATGATGATATTCTCCGGCAGTCTCGCTCGAACACTGAAATCTCCCACACAAGATCCACCAGAGTCACGTTATCATCACAACATCAACCCGGCGACCTCGACATGGCCGACAGTACGAGTCAACATGGTGAACTCTCGGCAAGTGCTGACTCCCAAATTGACGGCGCAGTCGCACAGTCGACCGCTGTTCCTCACGCCGATGCCTCGGCTCTCGACTCAGACTCTGCGTCTGTCCATCAAGAAGTCTCAATTTCTCGCACCGAGAGATCTGCTGCCGTAACAGCCAGGAGTGCCGCCAAAGCCTCGGCCGTCGGTGGTGAGAAAGGTGCTTCACCCGTCAGGCAGGACGTGGTGTACGGGGCGTTGTACGACTCGCTTTTCCCCCAGAGCTTTGGCTCGGGATTAATGTCATCCCCTTCAAACCCGCCGCCTCAAATCATTACCGAGATAAGGCATCTTGACAGCAAATCAGCACCTGTCGTGGTTAAAACCCTTAATGAACATCACACAGAAACCAGCGTTCAGTTCGACTCTGCCGCTCGCCGAGTGGACGATGCCGTTGGTGATTATACGAACGTAAATGCCACCTTCAGCGAGAGGAAGGTGATTTATTCGAGTGAGAGCTCCAGATTGAGCTCTTACCAAACATCTGGTGCTTCCGAGCGTCTAAGGGGCCCGGATATTTACACCAGATATTCACCGTCCTCTCTGAAGTCGGCTACCGAACCGGGCGACGGCGATCCAATTCTGTACTCGGAGCCGACCCCCTGCCTTTCAGAGGTGAAATCAGACAGTTTTAGCCTCATTCAAGACAATGTCAGGTCAGTCCCCACGGTTCAAAGCCCTGCCCCTCCCGTCTCTGACTATGTGATATCCCAAGGGGGAGACACTCGGGTTACTCACTCCAAACGGAGAGCGATCCTAGTCAAAGAGTTAGTCACAGATGAGGCGAGCAGCAATCCCATCTGTCTCTCTCCCGTGTCTGAAAATATGAGTTCAGCGACGCGTCTTGAGGTGAGAATCGAAACAATAGAGACTTTTTTTGCTCCCTCTGGACAGGCCAGGGATTCCGATGGGCTTTTAAGTCCGTCATATCTGAGTGTCGGATCGGATGACCCGGCGGAGATCTACTACAGTGCTGAAGAGGACAACGAAGAGGGGAGTGGTAACGAAGAGATGTACCCGGTGTATGAAAGGGTAGAAAGTCATGTGGTAGACGGAGGGAGAGAGGCCGGGCTGCGGCAGGAGTTTCCACAGCAGGCCGAGGACGCAGAAAGAGGGATAAGAAAGAGAGAAGAGGGAGAATTCCGGGTGGTGATTATTAAAACACAGAACGAGGGAGTCATATTGGCCAATGAAGAAGAGAAAGAGGATGTCAATAGCCGATTCGAAGTGGAGGAAAAAGCCAGAGGTCAGAGGTCAGACACTCCAGTGCAGGAGATTGAAACGTCTGACTGTCTTGTTGGCAGCAATGCACAGAGTCGGGAGAAAGAAGTAGCAACCGCGGTGCTGCCACAGGTTGGAGATGAGGGGGCGGAGGAGTTACCTGCCACACCGGTTCAGCAGGCGGACAAGCCGACGGTATGCGACTTTGCTCCACCCTCCAGTGAGCCGCACGGGCAGGGGGAGGGGTCTGAGGGAAACTTGACCGACGAGTTGGAAACGGAAGACCCCCCTAATGGAGAGGCAGCCCTCCCAGGCCAGGAGGCACAATACCTGGCCCACAAAGACCTTATGAGTTCTGAGTACATGCACACTGCTTCTAGCAGCATGGGAGAGGGAGACACACTCACACCCAGGCCGAGTGAGGCAGAAAAGCAAGTTTCCCCGGCGGCCCGAACAGGCGAAGCGAGCCAAGACGCCACAGAAACCACAGGCACCGGCACCGCAGGAGTCACGACCACGTCTGCCGGAGGAGAGGCCGTCACGGCAACCACGACGCACGCCACAGAGGTTGAACACAATAGGGCAGCGAGTAGCGAGTGGGTGGATACAATTACTCAGAGCACAGAGAGAACGGCGACAGTGCAAGAACAGGTGGCAGTCAGCGCGGACACACGCCTTCCCAATCCGGAGGCTGCGGGTACACGATCCGAGAGACGTCCGTCAGAAGCGCAACCCGACCCGAATCAGGGGTAAGTGGAGAGCCTTTGTCTTCCTTGGGAAAAAGTAGCCTGACGCAAATTATAAATGTGATTGAACAAGTTGGATCTGACAGCTTTTAACTGCGTGTAATTTATGGCGCGCTGTCATTGAAGTTCAAGTTTAGGGGTCACTAAGGGGGAAGGGGTGATGGGAGAGAGTTATTTTTACACGTTGATTGCTGTCCTTTATTCAAATTGCAGCTTTGCAGCTTCTTGCACTGGAATGCGCCACATCATATCTGATCTTATTGAGCCTGAGGGCGATGTTTGACACAGGAGTGAGAGTTGATTTCTTTGCTGTGTTAATCGATGTACTTGATGCACTTTTAAACGAGGATCCTCAACTTTCTCATCTGACTCGAGTCGCTGTCCGATGGCGCTGATAAATACGTCTTGTTTACCAACAGAGCTGTCTACCTGTGCAGCTTTGAACACACCCTTTTCTTTTTTACTGCACCACATGTCAAGTGATAGAGGGTTCACTGTCTTCGGCTCTGTGACCTAATTGACTAATCCAAGGAGCATGTGCAGTCCGCATCACATGTCAGGATCCACGGATGGTGTGGAGTCAGTTCATTACATTTATTCAGCCCTGACTCCCTTCACGGTCTGGCACAATTTCCCCCCGATTCTCAAAGTGGGGTCTGTGACACTCTGCAGGGGGTCTGTTAAAGGTTTAATTCATCAACTTTTTTTTTGTTTAATCAATTAACTTTAAGGTCATGCATATCAGAAAGTAGAAGAGGAAATGCACATCGCAAGTTCCTCTGTGGAGAAGGTGACGTCTTCTGCCCGGCCAATTCCTCACATCGATTTATCGGTTAAACTAACCGTTCCAGCTCTTATCCCAATATGGATAAACCTTTCGTACCTCCAGGTTGCACTTGAAAAGCATGAAAACTCTTTGTACTAATGTAGTGTTACTGACATGAATTTAAGTCACCCACGTCTGCTGGTGTCTTCATGAAGACACAAACCACGGGTTACAGACCAATGGGTCCAATGGTCCATACAAGTACGACTAATTATGCAGCCCATATTTAGGCCCGTATTGCACGACTGCATCCCTCCCAGCGATATGAACTGCCTCCATCTCCCCGGCAGAAAGTTTATCCCCACATCTGCGAGGGGGTTCATGTGCTCCGAGTTATGCTTTTAATTTTTTTTAAGCCTGCCTTTTGATTCAAGCATTTAAATTCACAGGAACACGTGACATGTGTTGCATGTGTTTTCTGCTTTGTTTGGTTTGTGTCTAAAGTGTTAACAGTTGCAGGCAAAGACCGTGTTTTCCTGTTTTTTTGTTTTGTTTTGTTTACTTTTTTTACTGCCAGATGATGGAGAAGACATGTTTCTGAGAATGGGTTTTCTGCACATGATGACAGATGCAGATTAACCCGCAGCTCCAGAATATTGTCTCAACAAAGGCAGGAACTTCCTTAAGAACACAACTAAAAGAATATGCATCGCTCTACTCGCAATATAAACCAATCCATGCATTACTACATGTATAGATAGCTACTTTTTTTATTTATTTTTTACAGCTGCTGTGTTTGTTGTGCTTCAGGTGCATTTGGCGCTTGAGTCAGTTTGTAGTATTTTGTTTAATCACAAGATGGCAGCAAAGACGTGTCTTTTACTTCTGTGGGAGACCGGGAAGGGAAGAGAAGTGCATCTTATTTGTCAATAGACAAATACAAACTAAACCCATAAATCAGAATATAGAGCAAAACGTATATTTTACAAAACCATAACTTTATCGTCAGCTTTTTTTTTCTTTTTATTTGAAACAACAACAAAATGCATCATTCATGTGTACTAACAATGACAAGGATATATTTTGTGGAGCTATATGCAGGTTAAGTGAAGGTGAAATATACAGTACCAACATCGCTAACAAGGCAAATAGTGTAAGAATAAATATGCATAAAGAAGGAGTTGTTTTACTGCTGCAGGTGTTTCAAAGGTGTGTTTTGTTTTTAGTTTCTTTCTTTCTCCGTAAACCTGCTGGCTACTTTGCAGAGTTAAAACAACACAGTTTCTGGTGAACAAGCCGGCTGATGCTTCTTGAAAGATGAGGCATTTGGCCAACCCCACCTGTCTGGTGTTGTCACGGGGAGTAATGGCGGGCGTCCACACGAGATACGTGGTGACTCCCGGCTAAAAAATGTGCAGGAAAAGAAACGCTTTGGTATTTTATATTTACTATGCTTGGTGCATCTTTTTCTTTCTCCACACTAATCAGACTATCTGCTGGGATAAAATCTGAAGCCAGTGGAGCCACTTGTGGTATTTAGTCGAACTCTTTATCCTTTTATCTTCCTTTCGTATGAGGCAGACTGGCTGTTGCTTGACAGCTTACTTGAAACACAAGTGGAAGGACAAACTGTGGCGAGATATCTCATTATTATTCCCCCAATTCAAGATATTAGACCGAGAGTCCATCTGAGTCACTTTTGTAGGGGCTATGCGTGTAATAACACCATTTCACAATAATCCCACCATCAGAAATATTCCATTATCTTTAATTTGGGATTGTCTCACGACCGCCTTTTTAGGTCTTCAGATCGCTGTGATGTTCACGCGGCAACACTAAACGGACACGGTTTTGTGTCCAAGCAGTCCGGGGAACTGCTTGTAGCAATGCCATGTTGGTTTTGTAGTTGGTTGTAGGTCACAAAGTGGCCTGTTTGCAGACGTCTTAATAGCCTGCTTCCCCCAGGTGCGACAGCAACGTCTGGTTAATTGGTTTTCTATCTGAGGCGGACCCCGTCAACATCGCTTCCCTCTGGGGCTACAAAAGGCTTCATTTTAATTTTTAGTTTCACAAACGTAATAGCCCCCTCCCTCCCTCCCCCCTTACCTAGAACCGTATACAATGTAAAATCAGTGGAATTTCCCTTTTTAATGTTAAACCCATATGACGTCCAATGCTTTATGTTATCAATCAAATTTTGTTTATTTAGCACATTTCATATGGCGGGCGTACATTTAACGACAATGTTGAACAAGCAGTCATAATGATTACATTAAACACGGGGTGAATGGGGAATGTTTGCGGTTACCGTTTGAACACAGCGTGACTGATGGTGTGTAAACTGAACTTGATCCTTGAGCTCAGCAAAGCTGCAGGTCTGGTTGCTGATTGACAGCCGCACAGATGGTGGAAATCCAAACAGTCACCAGTCACACTACCGTGCACTCCAGCATTCTCTAATCCCCCTATAGAAATGTTGAGAGGAGGGAGGCCAACGAGACACATGCCCTCTTTTCCCACTCGTAGATTACCAGAGAGAGAATCGTAGATTGTTATACATAGACTTGACAAGATCTGAAAAATACAATAAATAATTAGTTAGTTTTAAATCTGTAATCAAGGAAGGAATCACATTTTTCCTGCATGCATTCCGCTTGCTTGAGTTCATCTATTTGTGCAGAACTCAAACTGGCAAGAATTCAAAATCATGTTAATAAAGGCTGCACCCAGACACACGTTTTGGATTTGCAGCAATGTTTTCTCTTTTTGCGTTCAACTAAAATATTCAAAGCATCAAGCTGCTCATGCTTGACATTATCTGATTGACAGGGAAGCGATTTAAAATGAAAGCAGTGTTGTTGTTTATTTACTATTGTTTTGCTTTTATAGGCTTCAGTCGGCCTTGTGTGTGTGTGTGTGTGTGTGTGTGTGTGTGTGTGTGTGTGTGTGTGTGTGTGTGTGTGTGTGTGTGTGTGTGTGTGTGTGTGTGTGTGTGTGTGTGTGTGTGTGTGTGTGT
Organism: Cottus gobio; assembly: GCA_023566465.1. Taxonomy (NCBI): domain Eukaryota; kingdom Metazoa; phylum Chordata; class Actinopteri; order Perciformes; family Cottidae; genus Cottus; species Cottus gobio. The sequence continues at coordinate 16,793,947 of CM042231.1, read as the reverse complement.
GTGTGTGTGTGTGTGTGTGTGTGTGTGTGTGTGTGTGTGTGTGTGTGTGTGTGTGTGTGTGTGTGTGTGTGTGTGTGTGTGTGTGTGTGTGTGTGTGTGTGTGTGTGTGTGTGTGTGTGTGTGTGTGTGTGTGTGTGTGTGTGTGTGTGTGTGTGTGTGTGTGTGTGTGTGTGTGTGTGTGTGTGGAGGATGTTAATCAGTCTGGAAAGAAGAGTCTCATATTAACTGATCCGCAGAGCTGCAAATTATATACCACGCTCAAGTTTAATTACGTGGGACGTTTAACTTTGATGAGCGACGCTTACATGCCCCAAAGTGTCACTCCATGTACTGGTACAAGTGGACTCCCTGCTGAGGGAGGCACGTGTCCCTCGCACACGTGTCCATTTCCCGACTGTCCCCGTGCTTACATCTTAATGTGCTAATGTACGCCATGTTCCTATCATTGTTTCCCTGAGGCTCATGTTTCCAGGTGGGATGGATAATTTGCATATGAAACTGCAGAGTCTTCGAGGAGCTTTAGGATCGCTGCTCCGACTTGCGGCGGCCCTCAGGGAAAGGTGTGGTGGCGTGGTTTGAGTTGGTTATTATACAATATCAGCTCTAGTTACTGAAACATCAGTCAAAGACAAGAGGGTTAACATGCAAATATATATTTCTAAAGTAGGATGTATTTATAATTAGATATTGTTAGATGGTTTGATGTAAATAAATAAATCCTTACCCACATCCTTATTTTGCAGAGCGAACACACTTTCCTTAAACCAAACCATGATCTTTTCCTAAGCCTCTAACTAAGAACTGTTGGTGCTTAAGTAAACCTAAAAACAAAATAAACCTGCGTTGGAAGTTTATTGAAGAGACTTTTAAAAATAACATCTCACAAGCAGGGACTGTATTTTTCCTGTGAACTTTTATTTTGAAAAGACACTATGCTCATACTAAGCGGAGAACAGAGTGTGAGCTTGTTGTACATTACAATACCTGCCAGTGATAATTAGTATTTTCAATGAGAGTTTAGCAAGGATGAGTAGCCGCCTTTAAGCTATAAACTAATTACCCTTCAGACGGGTTTAACTACTCTGCGTTGTGGATCCAGTCTTTATAATGGCAGGGAAAGTTCACCAGCGTGTTAATTTGATCACAAACAGGTACGTCTCTATTGGCTCTATGTGGCCCACCATGATGGATGTGCAAACCAACAGAGATACAGAGAGTGACTCATTCACTTATGTGGTCAGTGTGTGGAGTCTGTTCAGGTCCACTGATACTCAAATGGTTTTCAGCCATGCACTTAATTATTCTTTTGCATTACAATGCATTGAGAAAAAAAAACTACAGATATTTCTGTATATTTTTCATGTAAAATAAAAATGTAGTTCTTAATTTGTGTCAAATACTTCAAAAAGCATGTTTAATACAATTGCCCATCTTTCTGTTGCTGTGTGGCAATAGAATGAAGCAATACTTGTCTACTTGTGACCTTTTACTTTTTTCTTTTCTTCTTTTTGTTAAGTAGCATCCCATTCTGTAAAGCAACTCACTGAGGCAATTATACTCTCATGACCTTTGAATAATCTACCTCGGGCATTGCATTGATGCATGCCACTTGTTTGATGACAGTGAGTCACGATTTGCTTTCTTCGTGTAGTTTCACAACCTTTTTAACCTTTTACATGCATTTCAAGACTCCACAAGTCAATAGAAACCATATAATTCCAGTTTGCCTTTTTACTTTAGATCTTTTGCTTCTGGACAAGCATGGTATAATATATTATTCAGAATTATGTTTTTACTTAAAGGGGTATTCCATTTAGTATTGCACTTTTATAAAGTTGGGACTTATGAGAGACATTTAAAATAAATTATCTAATTGAAAGCAGCAAAAGCCAAGATATCCATGCTTGTGTCAACCTGCATTTAACCTGCATTCTCTCTACTGGCCAGCAGGGGACATATCCTCTGGTTGCAAAGAGAAGTCAGATTGTTTAGAATTATACTATTATACAACTTCTCTCTTGATTTATTCCCTCAGTAAACGTAAAATAGTCTCAATCGCTCATTTCAAGTCTTTTTCAAAACAGCATGATGTTCATTTAGTACATGATGGTCCACCCTCTCGTGTCCCTTCTGGTTTCAAAAAAACAAGATGGCGCCGGTCTAACTTGAGGCTTCAAAACCGCAGTCCACAAACCAATGGGTTTCACGTGACTAATCAACTTCTTCCATACAGTGTATGGTCAAACTCTTTCGACTGCTAATTTTTTTACACCAAATAATATTAGCACAATCTTCATGTCATTGTTAACTTGTTTTGCCATATGCTTTAATTAATGTAAATATTCAAGGTATGACCATACGTTGTGCAACTTTGCAGCATCTCTGTTCCTATTTGATGCCACAGAGTGCTGTTAGTGTTTGCCATCGTTGCTGGCCAGGTGTGAGTTGAATAACACTTGGACACAGGAAAAGAAAACACACAGCATTGTGCTAAATTGTTTGGTTTGCACAGTTGATGTATTGTAGTTGTAGTTTTGACTTTGCGTAAGCCTGAACTGTCAGCTGACAGCGTTTTGCTTTTGCCGACGATCCTCTTTGTTGGTTTTTACGATGGTGTGTGCAGCGTAAAGTTAATCCAGCTGAACTGAAGCCTTATTTAAATTTGTGGTACTCTGTTCCAAGCTTTAGTTTAAGAAATTCAAATTCCTTCAACCATGTCCAAAATGCAGATAAGTAGTCAGCAGCTCAAAGTTGCTTTGTATGATTTGCATTGTTGACTCTGCGTGACCACCACACCCTGAAGGCACCGCGGCACTACAACACTGTGGCCCAGTCACCGTTGTCAAATCAGACTCTCGCTCTGTCTTTTTCCATTTTTGTCATCTTTGTCTTTTTTTTGTCTTTGTCTTCATCCAGGTCCCCGACAGCGTCAAGGACGCTGCCCTCAGCCGCTTCAGAAGGCTTTGCTTCAGTAGATCAGCCGCCTAAAGTCGAGACGGCATCGGTTACAGAAATGAATTCGAGCTACAGCAGCATAAGCACCAAATTGTACATAAAGAATTCCTCTCCACCTAAAGAGGATGAATCCAAGAATCGTTTCCGGAAGGTATCTCTGATCAATGAGGCTAATGCCACTGAGGTCAGCCGGGATACAGTGGACTTCAGCCAAGATAGCACCGCTGTTGAATCAGAATCAAATGGGACGGATAATGGCTCGGATTGCAAATGGAGAAATAGATTTGAGGGGGTTTCTCAGTATAGACCACACAACACAGGTAGTTCCTCCTTTTCTGATTCTCTGAGTTACAGAATGTCTGACTCCTACTCCGGCCCCTCCTCCTTCTTCTCCTCCTCCTCTGCTCTCCCCGATTCTACAGCATACAAAGACCTCAGCAACTCCTCCTCCTCCTATCAAGAGGAACACGTTACCATTAGCAACAGGCTGAGTGATATGACCAAAGTTTCTGTGAGCTATGAGAGCGAGCCAGTGGGAGCACCAAAAGATGAGTGGAGGAGGAGTTTGCTGGAGCGGGAGGAGCCTGCTGCACCTGCAGGTGAAAGAGAGGGAGAGGCGGAGGCAGAGAGGCTTGAGTCACGCTGGGACTCACAGCAGCTCCCTGTGTCCGGCATCTCCTCGGCACATGGTTACGACGCCATCGACAGGTTTGAAGACGACGACGACGACTCGTCCTGTTTTACTGGAGTGTTCAAGGCCACACTCGTAGAGCTGGTATCCGAGCCTGCAGCTCCCCCCTCCATTCCCCCGGCCTCCCTCGACGAAGACTCCCCCGACGAAGACTCCCCCATCCAGTTTGACATGGATATCCTGGTGGACACGCTGAAGAGCATGGGACCCTCCTTGAGGCCCAGGAACACGAGCCTGCGTGGGGCCCCTCCGTGCTTGGTCTCCTCCCTGCCGCCAATTGTGGAGGATGCTTCCAGCCCTGTCACCCCCGACATCCCTGCCTATCTCATCAGTCCCGCAAAAAAGATGGAAGCAATTGGCAACCCTGCCGAGTCCCTCAAAGGAGTGTACACTCTGCCTAGTGACGTGGGCCTAAAGAGGAACATCTCCAGAGACACTCGTTCACCTCTGGAACTGATGAAGCAGAACCAACAGGTACATTCAGACACAAGTTCAGTAAAGTGCCCTAGCTGAGTGAAAAGCTTTGTATCTCCAAAATGCAATAGAAAGTACGCTTACATTGCTCAAAAACAGTGAAATGTTGTTTTCTTCCTTATTGCAGGAGGACATAACTATATATAATATGATTCTATTACTATCTGTTATATTAAGTCAGATTGTTCTACTTGTGATTGCTCTTTACATTTTTACCTTCACATATCCCTCTGTGGTTTATCCTCAGTTTATCATGTTGTTTCCTCATGTGCTGCATGACTAGATACCTTTTCTAGGTCCATGATTGACAACATTTTTGTTTTGTTTGTTTTTACAACTCGGGTGGATCCACCCTTTAACTCATTGTTATACTCACCAGGAGCAGCAGGAGCCCGGAACAAGAAGCCTGAACTTGTCCCTGCGATCATCTCTCACCAACAGTTTAGTGTTGAGAAGATCCTCTGACTCTTCTCCCGAGGAATTAAAATCCCCAACGCTGAATGGAAACGGACTTCTCCCGCCTTCCATCACTGGCTCCCGCCTGGAGAACAGCGTCATCTTTGGAAGCCACAGATCAGCATCCACAGATCAGACTTTTGAAAACGGAAAGGCCCATCGCCCGCTCTTCCGCACCGGCTCGCTACCCGAAAAGGGGCCTTCAAACGATCGCATGAGTTCGGCTAAGAAGGAGCTTAGTGAACCGGGGAGTGGAACAGAACCAGCGGGGTCCCGCTTTGAGCGCTTCTCCTTCCTTTTGAACTCCACTTCCTCCCCGTCTGGCTCCTTGGTCGGAGCAGAAAGCTCCACCGCTCGTATGAGTCTGCCTCCGCTGCGGAGCATCGGCTCGCCGCCATCCAGCAACAGTCCCACCCGCCTCCTCAGCCCCACCGGCTCCATAGACCTCCAGAGGCCGTTCACCACCACAGACTCCCCCTTCACTATGTTTGGCCAGACACAGGGGATGGGGGTGGGTGCAGATACTGGGGCAGTAGGCAACCCCATCCTGCAGAGGAGTTTCAGCAGTGAGGGCACCGTGGGAGTCCAGCAGACGCCATTGTTCAACAGTAGACTCGGAGGGTCTCAGTTCCAGAGCCAAGAACTTGAGTCTGAGAAGAATTTAACGTTGAAATACAGAGCCTTCCCTGATGCCTATGTGAGTATTATTGTTTATTAAGTCTCACTAAAGTATGATTAGTATTGCTTGGATGACATTTCAATATATAGCAATTAAGTCTTAATGAGATAAAGTTACATGAGCTGCACAAGCATGATGTTGCTGAGGAACAACGGGATCTTTGAAATTATAAGGAATATTGCGTTTCCACCTTTTTAGTGACTAGCTAAATTAATTATATTAAAGCAGGCCCACAGCATATGAGTAATGCTTTTTTCTGCACCCCAAGGGAAAGGTAAGTGGAAGAATGCAGTAGAGAGAGCCATTCTCTTGTTATTTCACATTGTGTTTAACAAAAGAGAATTGCACGATATGCAAACCTTTGCAGGTCAATTCAAGGTTGTGTGCAGCTTGGAATGGTAGCTACACACGTACATTCTGCCTTTTGTACAATATATGTGTATACTCCATGTCGTTGTGTCCCTGAGCAAGACACTTAACCCTAATTGCTCACCGTTGCTGTGTCTACGGTCTAATGTATACTGTATATCATGTAAGTCGCTTTGGATAAAAGCGTCAGCTAAATGAAATGTAATGTAATGTAATATACTCTTTATGTTGGCAGCTCTTTGCCTCATTTGAAGATCTATTCTCCTCGCTGTTGTCAAAAAAAAGAGACAAACCGCAGCTCATGTTACAAAAGATGATTTCATATGTGGTTTGCTGTGCACACAGGACAGGTCCCTCTTCGTGCGTCTTTTTGTTGCCGTCTGTGTAGCTTTTACATACTGTAGCGTGTAGCATTTCTCGAGCTTCTAATTTTACATATTTGCAGAGCACCACAAGGCATTAAAAAGTGGTAGTGGCTGGTTCCAGAAAAACCTGGTGCATCTGTGAATGCTTTTGCAAAAAAGTTTTTTGGGGTTTTATCCAAAACCTATCAGGTACATCATGTCACAAGTGATCATCACAAAATCACTCAGAAGAAAAAGGGCCAGTACTCAGGAGTGTGTTAAGGCTTGTGTGCACTTGTTTTTCACATGGAAGCATTCACGGGAAGGGCTTAACTGATTAGGACACGTCTTAAATTATTTCTTTGGTCGAGAGAGAGACCGTCTACACACACGTGCACACACTGGAGTGCGCACACTCTATGTTCCTGTCTGTTTCTTTCTGTCAATCTAACTGTGGTCACACCTCCACAAAGAACTCCCAAATTTCACACTCGTCCGTTTTATATGTAATGAGTCCAGGTATGCCAACAGTTCGGAACGACAGAAACCACAGAGCTTTCCCCTGAGGGAAGGTAGCAGGTCCTGACATTGTGATTATTATCTTTTTCTTTCGCCCTATAATAAATACAAAATGAGTGTCAGCTGGATGCTAGATGTGTAACTACTAGCTAGTCGACAGCTGTCCTGTGTAGCTTTTTAATACAAATGTTTGCATAGGATGTTTGCTCATGTTCCGTTGACGCGGTTTCACTCCGCTGCGTCGGCAGTCGCTCCTTTTCCCAGACGAAAGCATGCAGCCTGACCACAGCTCATATTGCCGTCTGAGCCACTGAGACTGAGACTGACTTCAGGTGATGGCTTTGGGCCTCTAAAGATCCGCCGAGGCTGTAAATATTCCTCAGAGTTTTAAGCTCTCCTCTGTGGCAAATGAAGAAGGTATGGACAAGTGATGTCATCACACTTGTGTTACAATTGCATCAAGTTGCATACCTGCTTATGATTACTATTACAGCTGACATTGGGTACACACCCTGCACAGGGCGCCAGACTATTGCATTCATCAATCAACCCCAATTTGCATGTCTTTGGACTGCACACAGAAGGCCCTTCTAGCCCGGGAATCGAACCCCGGCTCCTCTTCCTGTGAGGCTACGGTGCTAGCTACTACACCACCGCGCAACCAAATGCTAATATTATACTACAATGTAGATTCTGTTAAATTCTGTTAAATACTATTACATATATCTATACAAACAAGAGTATTGTACTTGCGGGCCCAGACAACGGCCTGGCTCTTATCAGTAAAAGTACCATGTCCAGTGGGTGTGAACAGGCCATGTTTTTACATCCTCATCCTTCTTTGCTCCTGACAACTTAAAGACAATTTTAATGGGATTTTAAACACGCTACTGTTGTATGACACGTATGTCTATACATCACATCATTATAGGATTACATTCATTTAAATCATCAGTGACATTTTCTCAGCCGGTGGGCGTGAGACTTCTCCAAAACATTTTCTTGTTTCTTCTCTCTGTTTTTCTTTTTTTCTTTTCTTTTCCTCCACTGGGTTCCCCACCCATTCCAGCTGACTGTTTTTCCTGCAGAGACACGGCCACACCACACCTCATGTATCTCCCTCACATTTCTTGTTTGCTGGATATTTGATGAAGTGGAGCTGACAGGGAGACATTTAAAGGCGGCAGGGTGAGAGAAGATGACAAAGAGAGTTTTATTCGCTTTGATCGTCAATTATATGCAGCACACGTTCATGCATTTAATTTAAAAAAAAAAAGTATGTGGGATTTGCTGAGACTGCACATTCCATCCGCGGTAACCAATTTTATGGGAGAGCAGACCGTGCATCCGGGCTGCTGGGAGGGAAGGGAACGCAAGGGGAAACGTGTCTGGAGTTTATGTTTCATAATTCATTAAACACATTGTTCCCCTTGAATGATGCAGTTGTTTGACCTTGTTTTGGAGCTGTATAGTGACGACTGGGAGTGAAGTTAAGTGTGTGTGTGTGTCTCTGTGTGTGTTTTCTTCACAAGCTGTCGCAACAGTCCTATGTGTTTTACATTTGGTTATAATAAATACATTGATAAAGACAAACACAAAACCATTAGATGTAAATCAACAGAAGTGAATGGATGGGTCAAAACAATCTCCCAGTCATGTTGTCCTCTTCCAATGGTGCAGCCTTAGTGTTCCTCCCAGCACGGTCCTGTAAATCAGCTGTAAGGAAAACCTGTGAGACCGACTCAAGTGTCGCAGTCGGACAGGTTATGATAGACTTCCTTGCTTTCCATTGTCAAGTGTTTGTCACTCAGCTGTTCAGATCAGGTTGTTTTTCTTTTGCCCGAGAGCGTCAACACACAGACATGTCATTACGCAGGCAAGACGAATGTGAATGTTGACTTTAAGTTGTTTGTTGATTACGCAATAGCAGCATGACCGATGACAGAATGGGCGTAAAGTAGACTTCAGTATCGAATAGAATACAACATTACTGAATTTAAAACGTACACACAGCAAAGTACAAAAACACGTTTTTTTGTACAATAAATGTATCTTTGTACAATTAAGAAGGGGGGTGGGGAGTAGATCTAAAAAAAAAAAAAGAGCATTGTCTATGGGATGAATGACTAAATCATGAAACTTCTTGTAGCCCTGGCTTTTTTTTAATATTCAGGATATTGTTCTCATAAGTGACTCTATTTTGCCCAATAACCCTTATGCTAGTTGTAAAACATATGTATTTTGTTGGGGCAAACACAAAATAAACCAATATAAAAATGTTTTAAACTAATGTTACATTTATTAAATGTTAAATCCTCTTGACTCAGAATGCAAGAAAAAAGAACGCAATTGAGAAATGAAAGGAAAGTTTTTGTATTATTTGGCTCTATGGAATGCCATTGAACAGTATTGAGTCACTCTTTTATTTACCAGGTCAATGCTGAAAAGACACCATTCATGCCCTCAGCTTGCTTTCACTGAACATGTATAAACGTGTTCTGTTGCACTTCAGGAAGTCTGAGTGCTGCTGTGGCCTACCCAGTTGGTAAAATGTGATTTGAAATTGGTTATTTATGTCTCTGAATGTATCTGATTGAAACAGTGTCCACCGGTGGGACGCTAACGAGGACCGTCGAAATAAGAGCTTCTGTGGGAGGCTCTCTTTAGTTGGTAACGTGATCCAGACGGTAACCTGTTTCCGACGGAGCTTCCAAAGAATAGAGGGCCGGACGATAGCCGACGCCAAGCGTACAATCTCACTGCTAAATGTACATGCAAATTGCATGGTGCTTAGCTGCCGCCACATTCCAACATTCCAACATTCTAAAATTCCAGCTTGCATGCCAACTGAAGGCTCGGAAATACAAACAACGGTGAAACGGGGGAGTAAAATCCAGTGCAGGTCAGGTGAGCCTGTTTTGTTGTGGAAAGAGAATCCGGTTGAACAGGAACGTTTGTCTCTCCCACCTGTCAGAGGTGCTTGTCCTGTCATAAAGGATGTCCTCTCTCCTCACTTTGAAGCCACCAGATGAAAGAATAACAGAATAACTTCCGCTCCAAAAGAACGTTCTTTCAAAGGGGTAATTTGGTGCAATAGTACATTCTATTATTTCAGATGTATAGATCATATTAGTGACAGTACTCCTCTAGTATGGATCAGTGTTGGGGTCTTTGTAGGTAGACAATACATTAATAAATAAATAAGTAAGAAGCCGGTCTAGGGGTAAAATACAGATTTTAAAAAAGCCTCTAATAGCATTGCACTTGATCTTGGCTTTTACCTTTTTTTAATCATATTAATGGAATCCTTCAGGGTGTCTGAAAAAAAAAATGCACTGCTAACACTACATGTATAAATTCAAAAGATTTCTAAAATACATATTTCTTTCCTTTTGTCCGTAGCTCACTAAAGAGAAGGAGCATGGGAAGCTCAATCCTCGTCCTGGAAAGGTGAGTCTCCACACGACACACACCAGCGGAGCGCTGTCACTGATTACCTGGGACCAGGAAGTAGTATGACAGGGCTTCTGTGGAATGTGCTCTGATTCTAGCTAGATAAATAAACCCCTCTTTAATGGCCCACCTTCATGGGAAGCCATCGTCATCATCATCATCATCATCATCCTCAGGCCAAAATGTAAACATCTAACACTTTGGTGTATGCCCCGATGTTGGCATTTAGCTCAAAGCATCTTCTTCCAAAGAGCCCAGATAGATCGACACGCTGGTATCCTCTTAGTCTGTAAGTCAAAATGCATTTCTTATTACAGATGCGTTTTTTAAAGACATAAATACGTACAATTTATGCAGAAAAATGTAGATACATGTTTTTGTTTTCTTTGACAAAAAATGTACAATGGTAATATTAATCTTCTGCTTAACGAAACACACAGTTCTCAGTCAGCTTTATGCAAGCAGAACTGCAAAGACAGCTGTTTGCTACCAACGCTGTGTCGTCATTCTTGCTTGCTCAATATACTTGGATAGGTGCTTTACCTGAGGGGGATATTTATTGATACAAGACTTTTTTTCTTTTTCCGATTAACATGTGTCCTCCCATAACTGCTATTTCATAACCCATTGTGAGTACCGGTAGCAGACTGTCCGCTCTGCACCAGATCGCCCCAAAAAGAAACGTCTGTGGTGTCTCGGGCTGCGATTGGTGCCATTAAACTGCACACGTGTGCCTATCCCATGCATCATGTGTAATTCACTTTCAAATGCCAGGCCTGCTCCTACATGCAGCTCGTCCATGAGCGATCCTGGGCGCTAGAGGTGGAGTTGACATTTTGGATCAGTGTCTGGTACTATACCATGCTCCGGGCCCTCAGAACTGAATGAACGAACAATGTCAGCACTGTTTTTCAGGAGCTACCGTGACTCCCAAGGAACAAAGAACCTCCAAGAGGAAGAGAACAATTACATTTCATTTAGCTGACGCTTTTATCCAAAGCGACTTACATGATATACAGTATACAGACTTGGACTGGCTGAGCCGGGGTTTGAACCACCGACCCTCTGATTGAAAGACTGACTTGCTAACCACTGAGCCACGGTCGCCCCCCAATTATTTGTATTCTTTTCATACACTGATTCAGAGTATGAAAAAAAGTATTCATCATCTTTATTGCTATTTTTTATTGTTATTTGTGCAAAATTTCACAAACGGTGATAATAAATAAATATTCAGGAATGATGCCACTGTGCAACTCCAGCCACGTACTGTCGCTTTCTGCGTTGCACGATCCTTGTATTGGATGTCTGAAGGGGTTCAGCATGAAATTTAAGATTCACGCTTGAATATGAAAGTGTAGATAACGTCACCAGATGATATTTTCCGCATTCAGATAACAGAACCTTCTGCAGCAGCACAGGTTGAGCTCACGCCTGCAGTATTTCCTTGTTATGACTAGTAAATGTATCCGGTTTTTCCAGATGTACATCTTTGACCGGCCGGGTATGTGCGGCCAGAGGATCGAGGTGCGCAGTGATGTCATCGACGCCACGCCCTGGGAACTGCAGGAGACCATCTCCATCAGGGTCGTCAGAGGAGGGTGAGTGGCTCAACTCCACTCGTTATTTGCCGTCCCAGACTGTCCAGGTTTTTGGGTGTTGGTATATAGAAAACATCTGCATGCTTTACTTATTTTCAGTTTTGTACAGGAAATATGCCATTGTGCCAAAGAATTACCGGTCTTATTTAGTTCTCACTGTTTCACTATCATAGTTTATCTAAATGTATTTTGTGCATTGCATTGTGGGACAGCACTGGGCATCAAGAGCACACTCAAAAACTGAGCTTACGTTTTGTAGAAGAGCATGCTGACTCTTTTTGAGTACACTTTTTATGTTGTCACTTGCAGTACATACAGTACCTGAAACCTACTAAGAATAGAATGATTGTGAGGCATGTGCCCAACATGGGACGACCACAATGGAGGCCAGAAACAAATACTTTTAAGAACATCAACATGCATCGACACATGAGATCGGGCAGGAAGTGTCTTGCCGACTCGGTATTGCTAGTGCATGACTTTGTAAATTATAGCAGTTGAAAAACATCAGTAAATCTCCGCTTTTCCTCATGCTGCCACCACCGCATAGTTGGCACTTCATTAAACACAAACTCCCCGAGACCTTTTTGAAGCTGCAATGGCAGATCAAGTGACACAGCCACACCTTGTTTGTCTTGAAATGTAAGGTGAGTAATTAAGTATAATAAACCCCTCTCTCTTTTCGGGTGTCATGCGCCGTTAAAAGCAAAACCGCCATCGATGCGCCATGGACATCCAAATACCTCCGATAGTTAACGCACCCACGCACACAAGCTGAAGCACACACTTGCCTCGGATGTGGAATGTGTTTGTCGGACGCAGCCAACAACGGCAGCAGCTGATGGTGCTGCTGCAAGGCCGTGAGCTTGAGAACACTTGATCAACTTCCTACAATTAGATAATTGTGGCATCATCTCATCTCGTCCATCGGCACACTGCGCCCAGACCGCAACTCCTTCTGTAATCAAAGACTTCTATGGAGGTGGAGTTTGTTTTCGGTGGGCCCCCCAGACTTAATTAAACTGAGATCTACTCCTTTGTTAACAGATTTTACTTAATTAAGAAGCACTGTAAGTGTTTTCATTGCATGGTACTTTCTCCTTTTTAAATGAACGAGTTAATATTCCACCACATTTATTTGACGGCCTTGATTGCTAGTTACTATATAGACGTGCAAAACATTGGATAAGCTCATGAAATACGATGCAATACAATGTTTCAGGTAACACCAAGTAGGTTCTCAAGTTTTTAGACTGACGGACCCCTCGGTGACCATGGCTAGTCGAGTGGCCCCTCGGGATGTTTCAGATGTCCATGACGAGTGACAATTATGCAATAATGCTCAATGCTTAAATTACATTACATTTCATTTAGCTGACGCTTTTATCCAAAGCGACTTACAATAAGTGCATTCTACGGTTACATACAAGAATCAGAACAACAAGAATCAAGAAGGTACAATTTCGTCCAAAAGTTCGACTACAAAGTGCTATCAGTAAGAGCCATTCCAGTGCTACTATAGTGCTACATCCTTTATTCAAGGTATAGTCGGAAAAGATGTGTTTTTAGTTTGTGACGGAAGATGTAGAGACTTTCTTTTGTCCTGATGTCAATGGGGAGCTCATTCCACCATCGAGGAGCCAGGACAGAGAACAGTCGAGACTTTGTTGAGTGTTTAGCTCGCAGTGACGGAGCTACAAGGCGATTGGCAGAAGCCGAGCGGAGCGCACGAGTTGGGGTGTAAGGTTTTACCATGTCCTGGATGGTAAATCTATTGTGACCGCGGAGAGTCAAAAAGTCAGTGAACTGACATAGCAATGCATCCTCGCACGCTAACAACGACGGTGCTATCGTGCTGCTGTTTAGCAGATATGATGCTTGTGTTAGCACGCTAGCTTTTGCCAATTAGCACGTCACACAACACAGAATGGTAATAGTTTTGGAGTTTTCTTTCCATCAGAACCAAAGTGTTGTTCAAGGTTTGCTATGATGGGCTAACATCAGCCACAGTATTGGCTCCAGGTCCGACCACACCAGGTGAGGCTGGAGCAGCAAAACCTCTGAGTGGATTGAATGGAGCACTTTATTGCTAATTAATCCAGCTTTTGATCTGTAAAAGGGAAAATGTCACTTTGTGTGAACACTGCGTTGTTAGATTTCAACATAAAGATGCAGTGATGTGATGCAGAAGAAACAGGGATATATTCATTTTATACAAACATGTGGACAGAAGCACAGATCATACGTACATATGAGGTTGTAACCTAGAGTCCCCCCCCCCCCCCCCTCCCCAGATGGGTGCTGTATGAGAAGCCTAACTTCAAAGGGGAGAAGATCGCCCTGGACGAGGGAGACATAGAGCTCACCTACCCCTTCGATCCAGAGGAGCAGCTGCAGAACGGAGAGCAGAACGGAGAAACGAGTGATGTGCCGACCGAGCCGGCCCGGAGGTTCATCATCGGATCTCTCAGAAGAGCTGTCAGGGTAGGACAACAAGTTCACCTCGCACACGTTCACCGTGACAAAACAAATAGTTGTGACGCATCCTCCTTTCAGATCAGTTGTAATAATGTTTGGTGGAAATCCTTTTGCCTTTGTGTCGTGTAGACTCTATCACATTGTTATCTGATGCAGAAAGGCTGAATAGTTCTCAGATATGTTTGAACTGTAGCTTGTCTGTGCCGATGTGCTCTTTTTAACTCAGTAGCACCATCTAGTGTCGAAAGTAGGAGCCTGCACCTGTTGCTTTGACTCAAAAGGTCTATGAACTGTGAAATATGTTTAGGGATGATGCATTTGATGAAGTTAAGCAAATGTTTTAATTTTGATCTGACATGGTTCTCGCCTGTTTGACTTTTCAACGCAGCAACAAAAGCAAAGCAGCAACATCCTATTCACAAATGTTTGCTGATGTCATGTGTTTACAAAACAATAAAACAATTGGATTTACTTGTTTCTCCATTACATTTTTGGTTTGCATTCAGATTATGGTCTGTGTCTGTAGGTAGTACAGTTCCCTGCAGGACTGCAGCATTGCAACCTGCTGTTTTTCTCCATTATGTGACCTTGATGGACGCCCTCTGTCCTCCAACAGGACTACAGCGTTCCAGAAATCTGTCTTTTCCCCGAGGAGAACGCCGAGGGGAAGAAAGTCACCTTCAGAGACACGTCCGAAGATGCCAGGATCTTTGGCTTCCCCATCAAGGCCAACTCCATCATCATCAATGCTGGGCTGTGAGTTCTGAATTATGAGCTGTGAATGATGCTCACGTGCTAACCTCCCATCAGCGCTTCATTTAATATGGTTTGAAAATCCAAACGATTGTTGCCTTCATTGTCTTTTCTCCCGCTCAGATGGCTCGTGTACGCACATCCCTTCTTCCAGGGCCTACCACGTGTCCTGGAGGTGGGGGGGTTCTCCAACCCTGCGGCCTGGGGAGTGGAGCAGCCCTATGTGGGATCCCTACATCCACTCAAAGTGGTAAGTGCCGCTGTTAGAAGCATTCACGGTTTCTCTTCCTGACTGAGTCTGAATGAAAGAACGTCCCCTGATTGTTTGCAGTACGTTGATTGTATTTATTCTTTTATCACAGGGGGAACCAAGAGTGGAGAATACGAGTGAACCAAAGGTAACGGAGCACGAATACTGCTGATGACGCGCTGCTAAATCAAAGTAATACTTCAGTGCACCCTGATTCTAACCGACACCCTTTTGTCTCCAGATGGTGATCTTCGACAAGCCCTACTTCACTGGGAAATCGAGGACCATAAGCACCAACATGAGGGACTTCATGACCAGAGCAGACCGGAAGCAGACGGCCTTCATGTACAATGTCGGCTCCCTGAAAGTACAGGGAGGAATGTGAGTGCAGCGTCTTGCTATGCTCGTATTCGCTGAACCATTTCAAGACATCTCTGATCATTAATCGGGTAGCCAGTATCGAATGGCTCAAAGAGATCAGGAGTACATGCGTGCTCTTTTTGACCCACTGCCTCTTCTGTGTCGCCTGAAGGTGGGTGGGCTACGAGAAGGAGGGCTTCCGGGGCCACCAGTACCTGCTGGAGGAGGGCGAGTACCATGACTGGAGGGTGTGGGGAGGCCGCGACGCCGAGCTGCGCTCCGTCAGGGTGATACGAGCAGTAAGTTGGGAGGAATATATTCCTTTTGCATTTGGTGTTTGTTATTAAGTACTTGGTTTTGTTGGTCTCTTTGTAATGGCGGTCCAATGGCATATGTTACCCGCAGTGCAGCACCAAAAGGTCCTCTTCAACGGTTTTCTGTGGGTGTTTTTATGGACATGTGGATCTTCCAGATGCATATGGAGTAGAGTGCATATGGGTCTGCGTGTTTCACGTTGTATCGTCAGTGTGTCATGCGGTGTGGGACCCCCACTGGTCTTGATCTTGACTTAAGAGACAACCCCTCAAAGTCTTGGGCTTGTCTCGGCTGCGATGCACTCTGGTCTTGGTCACGACTCGGTCTTTACTTTCACTTTACTTTTTGTTGCCGTCACATAAATCTCATTTAATTGGTCTTATCTAATCTAGAAAGTGACATGACCTTTTCATTTTGATAAATGGCCACTGTAGTCCTGATACCAGTTGCGTGAGGCCACAACTCGGGACATCAGAGTGATGACTAAGAATCCGATTCATAAAGTCAACACCAAGTTAAAAGGTGTGTTTACAAACAACATACAGTAATGAAAACGCATACAACGTAAATTACTCCAATCTCCAGAAATTGGAGGATGATTGACATGAATTATACATAGAATTATCTTTTCTATTACCCAGCGGTTGGGGGACCACTGGTTCAGCTTACCCCTTTTCCTGCTCTCCTGCAGGACCTGACGGACCCCATAATGGTGATGTTTGAACAGCCGGATGAGGAGCAGGAGGGCATGGAGGAGGAGAACACCTTCGAGGTGACGGAGGCCATTCCTGACGTCGAGCTGTTCGAGTACAGAACCTCCACGCGCTCCATCCACGTGCTCAGCGGGGCGTGAGTTTGATTTGGATTCTGCAGAACGTTTGCTTCAGCACTCGGTGAAGTGGAAATGCGTCACAGTAACCGCTGTCGCCCTAACAGATGGATAGCGTACTCCCACGTGGACTACTCTGGGGACCAGTACATCTTGGAGAAAGGCTTCTATAACAACTGTGCTGACTGGGGCTCCCAGGATAGTCGCATCTGCTCCGTGCAGCCCATCCGACTGGTGAGGTCTTCAAACTGTTCCCTTGATCGGAGTATTCATGATCTGCTGGCGCTTACATTTCTTTTCTTCTTTGTGTTGACTTTTAGGCCCCGGGTGACAGCTCAAGCATCAGGGCTGAGGTATTTCGCCATGACTTTCAAACTTTTACGATGTTTTTAGGCATCTTAGTCTTTTATGGAATGTTGCAGAATATCTGCAGAGATGGTGTCAAATCTGAGAGAAAACTACAGGAATTGGGGTTTTACACTTTTTTATTTTATAATATATACTTGTTCTAAAGTACTGACATTTGTTTGTTATTTACCATATGTATCTATCTATATCTATGTTTTTTTGTATATTTTTATTATTTTATTGTTCTATGTCTAGGTTTATTGTTATGCACCTTTCACTGAGTCAGATTCATTGAATCATTGCAACGTACTTGGCCATTAAATAATAAATTATTCTAATTACACACACACACACACACACACACACACACACCTCAAATTCCCTCAGGGCTGCAGGTGGAGTTCAGTCATTTATAAACTGTGATATAGCCCAAATCACTTTCCTTCAGTTGTCCTTCATGCAGAGGTGCAACACTTTAATTAAAAGTGTTTGACTCAAGCTGGATCACGTGCTGCATCTGGACTTTTCTCCACGTGGGCACCGGTCCATTCATCCACAAAATTGCTGCGCTTCAGAGCACAAGGGTGCATTTTTTACCGTAGTCAAAGATAAATGTTGCAAGTGAAATATTACATGTGAAACACTATAATCTGCATTGTAAGAAGAACCTGTAATCACCATAGTTGCCATAACTTAACAATGACAGCTAAACACAAGATGATAACAATTCCTTCTCGGGGTGGGGGGGGGCGGCGGTACAGCTTTGGAAGTCGGTATTTAAAAGGCAAAAATCATGAAAAGAATAAAAGGCTTCAGGTCATAGACGTCTCTTTCCTTTCCTTCACCTCCATCTCTGTCAGGTAATACTGTACTCTGAGCCAGACTTCCAGGGCGAGTGTCACGTCTTCAAGCACAACCAGGAAGAATTGCCCGAAAAGTTACTGACCAAGTCCTGCCGGGTGTCGGGGGCAAGGTGAGGAGCCTTTACCAAAGCACTGCAGTTATCCAAAAAGACGTCAAGAATGATGTGTGAAAACACTGACCAACAACACGGTGACGCCTCTGTGTTTCAGCTGGGTGCTCTACGAGAACACACATCACTCTGGGAACTTGTACGTCTTATCCGAAGGGGACTTCCCCAACTTAACCAGCATGGGATGTCCGCCCGTCTGCAACATCCGCTCTGTCAAGGTGGTGCCAATGGTGAGGACGCACTCGTCTTTAAAATAAAAAAAGTGATTTTAAAAAGTCTGGGTTCTTTTCTTTGCCTTGCTCTGATCCTCCGTCTCTCCCTTGTCTAGACGCTCTCGGTTCCCTCCATCTCTCTGTTCGGCCTCGAGTGTCTGGAGGGCAGAGAGATCACCATGGATACCGAGATCCCCAACATGGTCGAAGAGGGCTTCAACAACCACATCCTGTCCGTCAGAGTCAACAGCAGCTGGTACGTGCTGGCCTCTCGTCAGGCCCGTGTTTGGTCATGTGCAGGTTGTGTGTTTGCATCGCACTGTCATGAAGCAGATGTCCGTTTTTTGTTTTGTTTTTTTTACGGCTGGAAGCGAGTTTAGAGAAGTGGACATTTGTGAGCGTAGGCACCTGATATTGTCTCTCTTCCTTTGCAGTTGGGTGATATGTGAACACAGCAACTACAGGGGGCGCCAGTTCCTACTGGAACCGATCGAAATCACCAACTGGCCAAAGTTCAGCTCTATACAGACCATTGGCTCAATGTTCCCAGTCCGACAGGTTTGTAAACGAGTCATCTTCACCAGACGCCACAGCGTGTGGGTGGTGTCGCTGTTCGTCTGTGTCATCGGGGCAGAATGTGCTCCGGGAGGCACCTGCACCGCAGCAGGAACTACCACGGGGGCGGTTTTGAGGGCTTTGACAGGTTGATATGTCTGTGCCGCGATTCTGTGAATTGTGCAAGATGCAGTCACCAAAACATCCAAGTGAAATTTGATCATCTGACACAATGTGAAAGGCAGTGTTGTGCGTTAGTTGACTGGTATCAAGCTGCAACATTGACAAAAGTTATAGGTTGTTTATTTAAATGGTGGGATTTTCTATTAAGTAAGTCTCATCTGCTACGATTGGCTGGCTGCAAGGCCATATTGAGTTTGGGGTATAAAAATATTAGGAATAATTGGATATGAAATGCATTGATTTGCTCAAAGGGTGGCATTGAAGCGAGTCCGAGCTTTTGGAGGCTTGTAGGCAGTTTTAAAAGAGTGTTATTTCACCACATGAAAATGTGTAAAGGAGCATCGGTTTCATGCTTTTACATCACTTAATATCTCTAACAGAAAGATTGACTATTGTTATAGACAAAGCTTGTTTCCCATAATATACCCTCTTTAAAGGGATGGAAATTCTATAAACTTGTCAAAAGCGAAAACACAAATGTAAATCGATACGTTATTTCTTGGGTATTTTATGTGATTTAGTTGCGTAGTGTCAAAACACTGTTTTGCATCCTGCAGAAGCGGCGCTTTCTACGCATCAAGAACAAAGAGAGAGGTCACTGCCTGTCCGTCCAGGGCGGCGTGGAGGAGATGAAATCAGGACGAGTGGTGGTGACACCAGAGGTGGAGCCCATGAGCGACATCTGGTTCTATCAGGACGGCTTCATCAAGAGCAAGGTAATGAGGCTTGAAATTAAATGTAATTAGCGTTGGCAGCGTCTCGCCAACCTGAACCTGTCATCTGACTGTGTGTGTGTGTGTGTGTGTGTGTGTGTGTGTGTGTGTGTGTGTGTGTGTGTGTGTGTGTGTGTGTGTGTGTGTGTGTGTGTGTGTGTGTGTGTGTGTGTGTGTGTGTGTGTGTGTGTGTGTGTGTGTGTGTGTGTGTGTGTGTGTGTGTGTGTGTGTGTGTGTGTGTGTGTGTGTGTGTGTGTGTGTGTGTGTGTGTGTGTGTGTGTGTGTGTGTGTGTGTGTGTGTGTGTGTGTGTGTGTGTGTGTGTGTGTGTGTGTGTGTGTGTGTGTGTGTGTGTGTGTGTGTGTGTGTGTGTGTGTAGTTGTCTCCAACCATGAGCCTTCAGGTGATGGGCACCATAGAGCCGGCAGCCAAGGTGGTTTTGTGGGCAGAGACCCGGCAGCCGGTCCAGACCTGGACGGCCCAGATGAGAGGCCTCATCACCAGCCTCACGTTCCCTGGCTGCGTCCTGGATGTCAAAGGTATGAAGCATTTTAATATGCTGAAAATTAATGCAACGTAGTAGTTAATGAGTAATTCAAGTTCCCTCTTCAAAATAAGGTTGGGAAATTTGAAAGCCTTATATTTGTGAGAGTTTTTTTTTTTATAAACATTTGTTATAGATGGATAAATAGATTTAAATAGCATTTAAATTGTATGACTGTTCTGGACAGGCTTTTAGTAAAATAAAAGGTTTTTGAAGGGGACTTTGCTGTGTGGAAACAAGGATCATCAAAGACAAACCCCCCAAAAAGTTATTTGTGGTAACTTTAACCACTGTATATTTATATGTATTGCTGTAGTTGATTAAATGTGCTCAGTCACATTCCACCACTGTGTGCCACTAAAAAGCCTTTATGAACTTAACATGATTATTTTTCCCTTTTCCTCAGGTGGCAAAACGTACGACAAGGACCACGTGGTGATTATGCCAGAGAACGAGGAGAGGCCGAGCCAGCAGTGGTATATAGAGCTGCTGTGAAAAAAAACTCATGTTTTAATCTCCTCACTAAGCTTTGCTCAGCAGCCCATCAACAGCACTTCTCCTTACAACTCCCACAGTTTCTCATAAATATCCTGGGAGCCACTGTATTTTATTTTATTTTTTTATCCCGCTATCCATTTATCTATGATCACTGCGACAGTAAGAACGGCCTGAAAAGCGGCACCAGACAGTTCAGGGCTCTGTAGAGTTTTGTCTTGTATTCTCGTTGTTTGCATTTACTCCCAGTCATCGTGTGGTTCTTTCTGTATGCAAGGACCACAAAACAAAAAAAACAGAAACACTGTCAGTGCCTTTAACCCTCTGCAGCAACTGGGTTCAGTTGAAAAGAAAGATTGAATATATTTTGGAGGACCAACTGAACTTTATAAACCCTGAAACAAGAACCATTTATTGGCATCTGGTTCATTTTGGGTACAGTTCTTTGACCCGTGTCGGTTGGCATCATTTATCATTTGAATATTCAAAGCAGAATATAATGTCAGGCTAATGCAAATTCCCTCACTGCAACATCACCTGTTGTGGATACTTGTATATTATTTACATTAGAGCAAACCAAGTTGTGGTGAACAGCAGGTGGCTTACCAGTGCTTTTCTGCAGATCGTGGACAAAGGAAGCCAAAACGAATGCCTATAGGTGTAAGAACTGTGTTGTTTTTTTAAAGTATGTATTTAGGTATTTTTATATGTACTGTGTGTACCAATGTTTGTTTTGTGGGAAATGTCGCACTTGTATGTACGTATGCCGAGCACCCCCTTGAATCGTGCTGTGCAGCTGTTTCTTGTTTGATATAAAGTTGTTTATCCGTGTGTATAATATTTGATACTAAAGATGTGATGTCAGATGTTGTGTAAGAGGGAGTGGTTTTGAAAAATGCAATAAAATCTTAAACATTGTTAAAAAGAACAAAGCCGCCTGGTTGATTTCAAAAGAATTCTTGCTAATATGTTTGTCATATTTCCTTATATGCTCTGCAGGTTTTAAAATGAAAAAACAGCAACATAATAATCGGAGGGGTCAGATCACATGTTTCCTCTCAGTGCTGATATCAAATAGTCTGAGGCGTTAGCTACTTGGTTGGTGTGTTTTATTCCACTTTAATAGACCATTTTGTTGGTTAATTTACTTCCATTATACTTCCCATCCCATGCAATCATCCATTCATGCTTTAATCTCCCCGGCTGTGTGAAAGCAGGGTGAGTGTCAGGGTGCATTACTTTGTGTTTCTCTTTGATTTTTGGCTTTCTGAAATGCATCAAGCCAACAAGAAGGAGGACACAGTGCTGGGAAACAATTAACCCTAGAACACTAACAGTAAAAATAGTACTATCACTAACGTCGGCTATATTTCACCCTGATAGAATCTCATCAGAATATATTAAAATACAACTATACAAGGCAAATTAATGTTATGTTCTTTTATTTTACAATATAGAACCTAAAACAAAAAACAAGTATCATGGGGTGACCCTGAAAAAAGCCTAAAAATCAGGTGAAGAATTAGGGAATTGTCAATAAAACATGATTCAATATATAAATAATGGAGCTATGAACTTGTTCCTTGGTCCACAAGTTCCTGGGACACGTGAGCCTTGTCCTGTGAAGGAAAAGTCTACCTTCAATGTTAAAACCCATCCAGTGAGACACAATCATTAGTGTGACCTGCAATCTGGGCCTGCTGGGTTTGAAAGTGAATGCGATGTGTCTTTCTTTGTGTCTTACTCTCTCGGCCCTCTGTCCCTTCTCTTGAGGGAAAAAAAGGGCACATAAGCATTTTTGGGAGTCTCAGATCGTTATCACTTGCATCCAATGAATACAGGTGCTGAGAAGCCCTTTTGTTATACCACGTGACACGAGTCAGCCTTTTCAGGTTTCAGAGTAAAAAGACAATCGAGACCTCTTTCAGCTCTGAAACCGAAGCTGGCCCCTGGCTGACGAATACCTGGCATGTTGCCGGGCTTGTTTATGAGATATCTGCTCCATCTTTGAGGTCACCTGTAAAAATGACAAAGTTGTACGTTTTAAAACTTTAACACTAAACTGTCCTTCAGTAAAGTGGGATTCTTTGAGAAGCCTCACACACCAACAATTCCTCACCAGACAGCGAACACTTCAAGTGCACAGTCATTTCACAACGAAGGCCACCTGTAAACAAACCTGCATGTCTGGATTCCTCCCCTGCGAGGAATGTCAGTATTTTTACAAGTGGGCTGTCGCAGTTGTGCTACACACCAATGGCGGCGACAAAGCCGGGAGGGTGCTCAGCGCCGATTGGTCAGCCGTCTTATCGACAGTCAGGTGGGTGATCCGGCAGCAGGTGTGGCACAGTAAGGACGGGGAGAGAGATAGAGGGCTGATTAGAGGAGGTTGTAAAAGAAAGAAAAAAAAGAAAGAAAACACTCCACTACCTCCACACCTTCCTGCTGCTGCCACAGTGTTCTGTTACAGGTAGGACAAATAAGCATTCTTTGAGAAAATGTCCTTGTTTGTTATTTTATCATATGTTTGTTAGCATGTCTTAGTCCTTTAGTCCTGTACGGATAAGTCTATATCATTATTTTGTTGATATAAATACGAGTTATGAATAAACTGTCATCAAGTTATTGAACAAAATTAAATTTAGATGAAGTTCACTTCAGTTTTCCCTTTACTATTGATACTATTAAATGGTGTCATTTTATTTCTATACTGTGCCCTCATTCCTGTGTGTGTGTGTGTGTGTGTGTGTGTGTGTGTGTGTGTGTGTGTCATTAATATAATACACTCTACATGTCTGCCTGTGTGTGGACCATTAATCTCTTGCAGTTTCAAACAAAGCCATGGACCCTGAGTACTTCCAATCTCATGTGAGTAGACTGTTTCCTGCCCGTCTGTACTTTTATCTTGACTCTGTTTCCCAAGATGCCACATTCTCAGATAATAATGTTCTGCTGCCTCTCTTGTTCTCTGATTTCCTGCACACCTTCTAACGTTATCAACAAAGGTTCGATCAGACGTGATGGGATATGACATTTAAGACTTAGCAGCACAATACTCTAACTACTTCTCCAAGCTGCTACCCCCCACCCACCCACACACACACACACACACACACACACACACCCCTAATAGTCAAAGCAGGACTACAGAATATTTAACATTTTTCAAATTCCAACACGATGGAAACTGACTTTTATCTTTGCTTTGCTCACCTTCTGCCAAAACCTTCATGGAATGTCTGCGCAGATCCTAATCTTCTCATGTTTCATATTCCACTTTTCATATACATATAATTACATATTTTCAAACAACGTGTCAGAGTTTAGGCCTAATCTTCCTCTTCTTCTTTTTTGATTCGTCAAAATTGTTTGTTTCCCCCCTCTCTTACTCACCCCATTCATCAAGTAGAACATGTGTTGGGGAACCCTTGGAACGGTGAGACCCTTCCCCAATTTCCACCCTGACCAGGATGTGGTGGAGATCCAGGCCGCGCTGGAGACCAAAGGTAAAACTGGTTTTGCTGCTGATAAAACAGTTGTCGGCCATTAATGTTGCATAAGGCCGTGCTCCATGCTACTGTTCCTCCCTTCTCCCCGTCGTTAAATACACAGCATCATAACATTGTGTATCCGGCTCAGATGTGGTGACTCTGGTGAGAATCCTAACCAATCGGACCAACGCTCAGAGGCAAGCGATCGCCAACACCTTCGAAGAAATGACGCAAAAGGTCAGGATGCACGCCACAGTTCTTCCTGAATCTGAGCAGGATGAAAAGGGTTCTATTGAAAGCAGGAAGACACAAAAACTTGATTTCCAGAGTAACGGTTTCAAAGATCAAAGACACAGAGCCAAACCCGACGTAAAATACTTCTCACAAGAATCCAGGTTGTGCAATATAGTTGAGTTGCAATGCATGTTGCAAATGTGTGTGTGTGCTCATCTGTAACCTCCAAAGTGTTTGCTGTCCAAACATCATGCAGACAGGTTTTTAAAAGGCTCAGGACACACCTTTGTTGAGAGAGGGAGCAGTATATGCTGAAGTAATATCACAGAGCATGGCTATGATGCTGTAAGTGTTGTACATACACTGTGACGGAACTTTTTAGCCAACTATTTCTTTAACACAATGAGGTGTTAGCATCTGGTACATTGGAGTGTCTTTGGGAAGTCCAAAAAAGTAGTGGCTCAATACAGCGAGGCGTCCAGTGGTGGAACGTTAGGCTACATTCAGTAATGGTACTGTACTCAAGTACCATTTTGAGATGCTTATACTTTACGTGTACTTTTTACTACCACTTCATTTATTTTAACATTATTAACATTATTTATTGGCTACTTTGCAGCTTCACATTATTAATAATACAATATAAATCAACAAATACATTATGATGTATTATCATGGATTAAGCTACCCGGTAAAAAAATAGCCCCGCCTTTACCATGTTTACACATAGTGCATAATTACTTTAACCTGTACTACTTTTACTATAGTTTGGTACTAATAGTCATTAAAGTATTTTAAAACATGATTTTATATGCAGTACTTTTAATAATTAATATCTTATTTTAAGACAATGGTTGTTTTAATCTGGTACATTGAGAGTCAGTGAAGAGTGCATTGTTTCCTCTGACTTGGTGATAGGACCTGGCTGCTGGTGTGAAGAAAGCTCTGTCTGGAGATGTGGAGACGCTGCTGCTGGAGCTGCTGATGCCTCCCCTGCAGTATGAGGCTTACCGGCTGCAGCAGGCCATGGTGGTGAGTGTGCATACGCATTTTTTTTTCTTTTGCATTGTCTGTCTATCCCAGGATTTATATACATGTATAAATACTGTATAAAGTATACGCTGTGTGTGTGTGTGTGCAGGGTTTAGGCACAGATGAGAATACACTGCTGGAGATCCTGTGTACACAATCTGGAGAGAAACTTCGAGAAATCAGGGCCACGTACAAACAACGTAACTCACAGAACCTTTCTAGTCATTCCTCCCATTTAAAAAAAGTGTTTTGGTTGATTGTTGTTGAAGATTTAAAACCCACTAATCCACATAATCCCTTGTTTCAGTGTTCAAGAAGGACCTGGAGAGTGAGCTGAAAGGAGAAACCAGCGGAGACTTCACTAAGCTTGTTTTGGCTTTGTTGAATGTAATTTCCATATTGATTTCCTTTATTGTCACCTTTAACCTCATCAGTAAAGCTAGTGGCCTTAATACTGCCGGCCACTATCAGTAAAGCTTCAAATATAGGCACTAATACCCCACATTTTGTATTACTTAAGCAATGTATCTTGGATATGAAATAGCAATGGAAAGTTAATGGCAAAAATATTGATTTAGATTTTTGTTGTATGCTTTATGTGGGATATTCCCATTTTGATATGTCGTTGAAATAGCAATTAAAGGTGTTTTCTTCCTCCAACAGAAAGGATCTGTTGCTAGTGGAGTGCAAAGAGATATTGAGGTAATAATATCCATGATACTGTTCAGCTAGTATTATATTTTGACATGATAAAGTAGACATTTTTAACACTGCACTCTTAAGATGCAAGCAACATTCATCACACCGGTGATAAACCTGGGAATAATCTGTCATCTCAAATTAATTATCGAACAGAGCATCACTCATTTTTGTTAGCACTCTTTGAAAAACAGGCACACTAGCAAAACTACTGTGCTAGAGAATAAGCCACTTCCTGCTGGTTGTAAGTAAGCAAGACAAGTCTGAGACTTCACCTCTTTTTGATTGTGTTTCATTGTTTTCATCTAGTCTCTCTCGGCTTCACTGAATGGGAAAAAAGCTGAAACAGGACCGTGGATTGACATACTGACCTCTAGGGACTCAAACCATCTCAACAAAGGTGAGGCTGTAAATACACATACAACAGTTCTTGCCCATGTGTGTTACAAAGTCTTTCACTGTTTGAAATATGAATACGTTGGTTCCTCTCGCTGACAGTGCTGGATGGTCTGGAGCTGCAGCAAGGACATGTGGTGGATCAGGTTCTGGAGAAAAGGTTTACGGGAGACCTCCAGCTGGGTTTGAAAGTTTTAGGTAAATATTGTTTGAGATACTGTGTGTGTGTTATGAGTGTGGACTGTCCGTGTTCATCAGACGCTAATATTTCTTGACATGTGCGCCACGACAGTACAGTGCATCCAAAACCCAGACGTCTACCTCGCCAGCAGACTAGTCAACACGAAGGTAAGACGCTGACAAATGTGACAAAATAGACCAGAGGAAAGAACATTGCTTGTGAAAGGATACACAAAGACGAGTGGCTGAATTAACAAGATTATTTATTTTAGAATTATGAAAACGATTTTCATGAAAAAAAATCTGCCTTTTTTCTGAATTAACGAGACACTTCAGAATAAAAAAAAGAAAAGCAAACATGTCCCGCCTGTTTGGTTTAAAGCTGCTCCTGCATCGCTTTTGAAATATATATATATATATATATATATATATATATATATACTTTATTGGTAGGTATGCACAATATGATATACAAGTATTTTCATTGTTTTGTGTATGTGTGGTCAATTTACAATAGTAAGGAAACAAATAACAGAAAAGCAAACAAACAAAGTAAAAAATAACAGGAAATACAAATAATAATAAAAGTTAATAAAATGAGTAAAAGTTGACAAAATAATAACAAGGCCATCTATACGACTTAAAGTATGTATCAATGTCTCAGACACAAAACAGAATTAAATTGAATCTAACTAAACAGATGGGACGTTGGCTTCCATGAAATCAAGCTCTCAAGTAAATAACAACTTCTCTATATTGTTAATTCAGAAAAACAGGTTAGAATTATTATTTTTTTCATGTACAATTTTCTAAACGTTTTTTGAGATAATAATCTTGTTAATTAATAAAAAACAGAACACATTTTTCTTTCTCTAGTAAATGCATAACTTACACATAGGAAATCATCAAGTGTCTGAGAGTATTCAGAAAGACGTTCACAGAGAGAAATGTCACTCTTTCAGACCCCAACACTGCAGGGGGTCATGGTTTCTCACGCGGAGGAAGACCTGCTGCGTATCCGAGCGGCCTACCTCAAATTAACGGGCACTTCTCTCTACACTGCTCTACAGGTGGGTCCCCGTACGCCTTGACATACTGTACTTGTTTTTTTTTTCTCCAAATTAAATATGTCTTATTCTTTTAAAGGAAAAAGTATAGTCATGTTTTACATGTGAACTTTAATTCTTTTCAACAGAAACAATACAAAGGAAACCATCTACAGGCTCTGCTGGCCATCTGTCGATCCGAAGACTAAACAAAAGCTACACACATTCTGAGTAGCTGCGTATCTATATAGTTATGTTTTCCCACTTGAATCAAGTCTGTTGTAATCGAGAAAATAACTTTATGTTCTATTTCTACTTTTCATATTTTATGAAATCTCATTTGATTATATGCTTAGCTCATGCTTGTTTTAATGAATTATACAAATACATGCAACAAAATGTAAATAAACAAGTTATATAGTAATTGTTTTTATTACTTTTTTACATCTGTCTTTTTTGCATCATTCCTCCTCATCATGTTGAATCTACAGACATTATTCTTTTCCAAATGGTACTTGAAAACAAAGAGCAATGGTACCCATTTTCCCAATCTCATTCCCAATCTCATTTGTCTATTTTTTATTAATGTTATAATTTTAGATTAAATGTTAATATATTACTACATTTGCACATAGACAGTATAACAATCACAGTTTTGTCTGAACTAACTTGGACTAACATTAAGCGCTTGCAGCCTTTAGACTGAACAGGTAGCTCTAAGTGAGCTCTGACAAACGTACAGTATATTAGTAGCCTCAGTCATCACATCTCTTTCTTAATAACAAGTTATTCCTGATTCCACATCAAGATTGATCAAATATCTTAAGTTCAAATAATATACACAGTAAAGTATTTAGGAGCAATCTGGAAATGTTATATGCTGCATTGTACATATTTCAATATTTTCTTTGAATGTATTCAGTCAAAATCAAACTTAATTTAAACACTGAAATATAATCACATTGAGGAGTTTTTGGTCCTTTTAGGCGAGGCTTGCAGTTTAGGAGCAGAGTGTGTAGAGCAACAACGGCACAGCAAAAACCAGCAGAGAAGCTTTGACTCCTGAGCCTCCATTGTTTGTTGTGGTGGTTGACGTTTCCATTGATGTTGTTGAGGTGGTTGGAGAGGAGCTTGTTTTCTCAGTGGAAGGGTTAATCGTAGCAGCACTTGTAGTTACCGTTGGGAGGGCGGTTGTAGTGGTGTCTGGGGAAGTGGGCGTAGTTGTGGGCGTAAAGGTGGTGGTTTGACTTGCAGTTGTGGTTGAGGCGATAGTTGTTGATGTGGAAGTGGGCGTAGTTGTGGGCGTAGAGGTGGGGGTTTGACTTGCAGTGGTAGTGGGAGTGATTGTTGTTGACCTGGAAGTGGGCGTAGTTGTGGGCGTAGAGGTGGGGGTTTGACTTGCAGTGGTGGTGGGAGTCATAGTTGTTGACCTGGAAGTGGGCATAGTTGTGGGCGTAGAGGTGGGGGTTTGACTTGCAGTGGTAGTGTGAGTGATTGTTGTTGATCTGGAAGTGGGCGTAGTTGTGGGCGTAGAGGTGGGGGTTTGACTTGCAGTGGTAGTGGGAGTGATTGTTGTTGACCTGGAAGTGGGCGTAGTTGTGGGCGTAGAGGTGGGGGTTTGACTTGCAGTGGTGGTGGGAGTCATAGTTGTTGACCTGGAAGTGGGCATAGTTGTGGGCGTAGAGGTGGGGGTTTGACTTGCAGTGGTAGTGTGAGTGATTGTTGTTGATCTGGAAGTGGGCATAGTTGTGGGCGTAGAGGTGGGGGTTTGACTTGCAGTGGTAGTGTGAGTGATTGTTGTTGATCTGGAAGTGGGCGTAGTTGTGGGCGTAGAGGTGGGGGTTTGACTTGCAGTGCTAGTGGGAGTGATTGTTGTTGACCTGGAAGTGGGCGTAGTTGTGGGCGTAGAGGTGGGGGTTTGACTTGCAGTGGTGGTGGGGTTGATTGCCTTTGTTGGGGAGTAAGTTGTACTTTTGATGTCAGAAACAATTGGAGTTGTGGTCGTGGCTCCAGGTGGAAGCTGATTGAGAATAGAAAAATAATTAAGGCCAGTGTAACAAATAAAAGGCCTGTAACATGGACACATATAACAGCCTGTAACATGGACACATATAACAGCCTGTAACATGGACACACATATAACAGCCTGTAACATGGACACATATAACAGCCTGTAACATGGACACATATAACAGCCTGTAACATGGACACATATAACAGCCTGTAACATGGACACATATAACAGCCTGTAACATGGACACATATATAACAGCCTGTAACATGGACACATATATAACAGCCTGTAACATGGACACATATAACAGCCTGTAACATGGACACATATAACAGCCTGTAACATGGACACATATAACAGCCTGTAACATGGACACATATAACAGCCTGTAACATGGACACATATAACAGCCTGTAACATGGACACATATATAACAGCCTGTAACATGGACACATATATAACAGCCTGTAACATGGACACATATATAACAGCCTGTAACATGGACACATATAACAGCCTGTAACATGGACACACATATAACAGCCTGTAACATGGACACATATAACAGCCTGTAACATGGACACATATAACAGCCTGTAATATGGACACATATATAACAGCCTGTAACATGGACACATATAACAGCCTGTAACATGGACACATACGTATAACAGCCTGTAACATGGACACATATAACAGCCTGTAACATGGACACATATAACAGCCTGTAACATGGACACATATAACAGCCTGTAACATGGACACATATAACAGCCTGTAACATGGACACATATAACAGCCTGTAACATGGACACATATAACAGCCTGTAACATGGACACATACGTATAACAGCCTGTAACATGGACACATATAACAGCCTGTAATATGGACACATATATAACAGCCTGTAACATGGACACATATAACAGCCTGTAACATGGACACATATAACTGCCTGTAACATGGACACATATAACAGCCTGTAACATGGACACATACTGTATAACAGCCTGTAACATGGACACATATGTAACAGCCTGTAACATGGACACATATATAACAGCCTGTAACATGGACACATATATAACAGCCTGTAACATGGACACATATATAACAGCCTGTAACATGGACACATATAACAGCCTGTAACATGGACACACATATAACAGCCTGTAACATGGACACATATATAACAGCCTGTAACATGGACACACATATAACAGCCTGTAACATGGACACATATAACAGCCTGTAACATGGACACATATATAACAGCCTGTAACATGGACACACATATAACAGCCTGTAACATGGACACATATATAACAGCCTGTAACATGGACACACATATAACAGCCTGTAACATGGATACATATAACAGCCTGTAACATGGATACATATAACAGCCTGTAACATGGGCACTGACAGCTCTAGGCAAACAACTGTTTACAACAATTTCAAAGGTTTTCTTCATGTTCATTTACAATTATTTATAAAGAGAACCCTGATGAATTTAAATATGTTTCTTTACTTTTTTGTTTTTACAAACTGTTTTAAGTCTATAACATATAATAATGACAAATACTTGCCAGACTATTATAATTGCAGATTACATTACATTTAGCTGACGCTTTTATCCAAAGCGACTTACATGCTATACAGTAGACCGTAGACACAGCAACGGTGAGCAATTTGGGTTAAGTGTCTTGCTCAAGGACACAACGACATGTAAAAGGGTTTTTAAATGATCATGACGAAAAGATATTTATCAACTTCATGGAGGTTTAAGGTATTCCATATAGTTTTTTCAATGTTATCTGATTCTCCAGATATGAATGAGAGGCTGAATTTTGTTTTTAGAGTTATTCACGCCTGCCTGCTTTTATTTGGTTATATTGCCATTTGAAAAAAAAAGATAATTGTGTATTATTTGCATGTTACTTTTATGGTTAAAAAAATGTCAGAAGGGACTATTGGCCACCGGGCATCCTCACATTATCAAATCTGTCTCTCTTTGAAAAACGTTTGGACACCCCTGATCTATAATCATGATTTAGCATAGTCATTGTGTTGTAAACTTTGTTGTTTTTCACTTTGTTTCAGTTATTTTCAGTCATATTCTGCAAATGTTGCATGTTGCAAATTGAGATTAATCTCTGCTTTTTTGCTAACCTGTAATGCATTCCATCAGCACTCAAATAAGTTCCGCAAATAAAAATAGTTTTAAAAAGTAAGAATGCATGATTCTCTGTTTAGTCTCAGAAAATCCTCTTGATCAAACTATTTGCACAACTGTTACATTAAAGAGGCTTCTATGACTATTACAGCAGCATAATAAACAGTTGATGGCTGTACACAACCTACTGAGATCATATAGAATATTTTCAGGACAATGGGACAAATATGCAGGCTGACTCAACCACTCTGACTTTGCCAAAGTTTTTATAGCAAATATTATTTACCAGTTAAATCGTGTTATGTGCAAAGTGCAAAAGCAAATGTCTAAAGTATTTTTGTATTCTTTCTTGAAGAACATTTAAAAAAAGTTACCTTTCCTAATGCCAACAAAGCCTGTAGGCAAAGTCCCAGAGCCAATATCTTCATGGTGGCGATTCAAGAGGAGGCAGAGTGGCACCAGAAATGTTAGTGACGATGTCCTGAAGCCGGAGGCAGTTCTCCCACTGGTACCTGGTTTACTCCTACTTTCTTCTGGAAATCTGGGATGAAACTTTTTGTTCTCGCTTTTATTAAAAAATAAGGAGGAGTAGGGGATGTACAGTTTGACCTGGTCAAGGAAGTTGCTTAGGGGGTGTGTCTGAGATATATTTGTACTTTGCACTAATTGCTTAATACTTTTGTCCCAAAGTTAAAATGTTATCTTTAAGTCACAGCAAGCAAACACTCAAGCTTCACAGTGTTTATGACACTGGTCTGTTATAAGGAAGTACATATTCCTATAATATAATAACATGCCCTTCTAGCTGACCACTCAATGACTGCTCATGTTCTTTGACCC
Source organism: Cottus gobio (assembly GCA_023566465.1). Classification (NCBI taxonomy): domain Eukaryota; kingdom Metazoa; phylum Chordata; class Actinopteri; order Perciformes; family Cottidae; genus Cottus; species Cottus gobio. The sequence goes on along the minus strand of CM042231.1, from coordinate 16,761,291 downwards.
CATACTTAAATTCACTACTGTGCATTTTAGAGCACCTGGCAACTTTAGTGAACATTGCATATTTAAAATATTTGATTTATTTTCCAGGGGAAATATTAAGCTAACTTCCTCATTGTGAAATTGACACATGGTTTAATTTTTAACTATAAACAAATGTGTCTGAAAGGTGTCCAGTGTGTCCCTGTACTGTGTTGATGATCATATAAAAGGATGCCATAAAGAGATGAATAGAAATGTGAATATTTCTCACTTCCTCATGGTGGATAATTGACAAAGTTCAAATGTTATTTCCTCATGTCCTCATGTGTTTATTCTGGCATGGACTGAATAGACCACCTCACAATAAAAGGTGTGGTAATGTTATTTAAATATTTAAGTATAAACCTGGAATATGTAAAATAAATTCAGGCAAATATGAGACGGATTCTTGATGTTAAGGATCGTCTGTAGTGAATTATTTGGCCGTTGGCTCAGTATCAATATTAAACCTTCCTCACAACAGAAGCGAGTGGACAGATCAAGGACATCACATTTTGGTTTAAAAAATGTGTTATGGAAAAGCCCCCAAAAAAACTATTTATTGAGGGATTAGAAAGAGGCGACAGTAACTTAAATAATCAGTCTTCACAAGCGAGGCATACAGAAGGGTGTCCCTCCTGTCATTTAACAGGTAACTGAGGCCACCTGTGCTGGAGGTGTGGTTGTAATGGTGCGTGGCAATATTTCCTTGCCATTATTTGGGATTTAAAATGTGGTGGATGTGGTGGAACGGGAGAGTCGCATCATGAATGTGCAGCAGAGAAATCTGCAGCAACGGTGTACAGCCATCATGTCCATATGGACCAGAAGACATGTCATATTTTAGTGTTTTTACTCAGTTTATTAAATTCAGTTTTTGACATACCAGGAAAAGGCAAATGCCATTTACACACAAAATGGTTGCTCTTAAAAGGTCAACACAACTGCAACAATGTTTGTTTTTCCTCAATTACAAATCATCTAAGGAGGAACTCAGCTTTACAATGTGTTCAACAGTACTTTAGCTTAGGACTCACTCACACTGAGCTCTGAACTCCAAGAGGGAGCTCATTGCCAAAGTACATAAAGAACAAATGATCCCAACAGCAGGCCGACAGAGCTGAAGATGTGGCTCTGTCCGCTCATTGGAGTTTGGAATCCACTCGCGCCCGACGAGACTGTGGGTCTGGTCCCCATCACTGTGGTGACAGGGATGAGGTCGGTCCCAGTGGGTTGGCCGGTCGTAGAGGGTTGGGCGGTCGTAGAGGGTTGGGCGGTCGTAGAGGGTTGGGCAGTCGTAGAGGGGCAGGCGGTCGTAGAGGGTTGGGCGGTCGTAGAGGGTTGGCCGGTCGTAGAGGGTTGGGCAGTCGTAGAGGGGCAGGCGGTCGTAGAGGGTTGGGCGGTCGTAGAGGGTTGGCCGGTCGTAGAGGGTTGGCCGGTCGTAGAGGGTTGGCCGGTCGTAGAGGGTTGGGCGGTCGTAGAGGGTTGGGCGGTCGTAGAGGGTTGGCCGGTCGTAGAAGGTTGGCCAGTCGTAGAGGGTTGGCCAGTCGGAGAGGCGGCGGCGGTCACTCTCGCGGTAGTGACCATGTCTGGGGGGGCGGTCAATTCCGGGGGTGTGGCCCCTTCCGGGGGGTCGGTCCCTTTTGGGGGGGTGGTCCCTTCCGGGGGTGCAGACCCTTGTGGTCATGTCAGGGGGGGCGGATGTTTGCTGTGTGGACAAAACAGATTAATGCCACAACATGGCATTGATGCTGTGGAGTATACTATTGTTCATTATAATTTGGAAAAAATACTCAGCGAATGCATGTTTTTTTGGCATTGATTAAAATGAGAAAATGCATTAATACAAAAATAGGATATACAACATACATCTAATAATGTGGGAGGGAGTTTGAGTTTTGCAGTATTTCAATTTTACTTAAAAGAATGCATAACATTAAAAGTTTGTTCTGTTCAATTTAGTCCCCCACCCCCACTCAGTGGACATCTCCCCTCCATTTATTTTGTTAGACAGTGAAGAGGATTTCTTTACCTGTGCACAGACGAATCCCAGCAGAGCCATTGGAAACAGCCCCAGGAAAAGATACTTCATGTTGGCCGAGAGACAACCTTCTGCTGAGGACAAACAAATAACCATAAATTACTTGTGACCGATTTTCTGTGTCACAAGTGGAGGTGGAGGGCAAAAAAAAGGTCAACAAGGGATGGACCGAAAAGCTGGTAAACGCAGGAGCAGAACACATTTAATAGGGGTTTTAATAAAGAATAGTCCAAAACAAAACATGAGTACAAATGTGAGTACTACAACTAAACAAAATCCAAGGTAAACCAAAACAGGCAAAACACAAATCAGGATCAGGTATTTCAGATATATTAGCAGTAGAGACTTCTGTGTGGAGTTTGCATATTCTCCCCGTGTCAGCGTGGGTTCTCTTCGGGTTCTCCGGCTTCCTCCCACAGTCCAAAGACATGCATGTTAGGTTAATTGGACTCTAAATTGCCCATAGGTGTGAATGTGAGTGTGAATGGTTGTCTGTCTATATGTGAGCCCTGGATAGACTGGCGACTTATCCAGGGTGTACCCTGCCTTCGCTCAATGACAGCTGGGATCGGCTCCAGCGCCCCGCGACCCTAAAGAGGATAAGCGGTTCAGATAATGGATGGATGGATAGCAGTAGAGAACACAGCAGTGAGAAAAGCGTGAAGTGTGCCAGGTCTGAAGGCAGGGAACACACCGGAAAGCACAGCAGACGTACCAACACAGAGACAGGGGGAGAACACAGGGTTTAAATACACTGGCGAGGTGAAGGTGATTAGACACAGGAGGATTCAACCAGGGGTGGGGCCGACAATAACAAAGGTGGGACAACATGCTAAGGCATGACGTGACGGGAACACGGGACACAAGAGGCAGGGGGATGCTGAATGAAGCAGGAAGCAAAATAAATTCAAACCAATATCGTGACAGTTTGATCCACTCTGTATCCTTGCCCTGAGTTTTGTAAAATGTGTCTTTTTTCCCCCCCTCCTGGCCCTTTGATAAGGCATTCAGATGTTTAACCTGTTTAACGTTTCATTTCAGGGAGCTTTTGCCTCCCCACCTTTGGACCACACATGCAAACACTGAGCCAGTTGAAATCCATCCAGATAATGATGTCTCAGCTGGTTTTGTTCGGCATAGGGACGCCAGTCCCTAAGGTGGAGATATTTTTATATTATCTTATTACAGCTGGGATTCAAATGTAGAATCTAGCAAGAAACTCATAGAGTAACACTTACCATATCATTTTTGGCCTCACATTATTGAATGAAGTGCAATGTAAAGCAGGATTCCTTTGAAGCAGAATGGGAGACCAGTATCCCAGAGAAAAGATGTGTTAATCTGAATATAATTAGGGGAAATTAATATACAAACAGTTGATAGAGTTTGGTAATTGGGACTCGATTCCCACATCCGTTGCTGCATTGGAAACCAAAACAAGGTGGTTCATTACAAACCACCTCAATTTGAATGTGATGTGATTTGAATACATTGGGTGCAAATGGGGTGGATAGTGGGAAAACCACAGGAGACAGTGAGGTATTCCAGTGTGCCATCATACACAGACCTCACCTGTGGAATGCAGCTATCATTAATGCTATAAATACAGCTGTGCTTTTCTTATTTTGATATGTCAAAATGTATTCAGGGGAAAACGTTTATTCCCATTATTTCCCTCACAGTTCGAAAAATGGTACAAATGGCAATTTAATTAGCATTATATTTGCCAAAACATCCAGAGAAATGTCATATTCTGTTTATGGAGTTTACAGCCGAAGCATGGTATTATACATCATGCATTGGTATTGGGTTAGGGTAATGAGTTGGGGGTACTTTGACATGTCCAATTGTCTGCAGTGGAAAAGGTTTATTCCCATAATTTCTCTCCCAGTTTGAAAAAGAAATACATTTAAGAGTACAAATAGGAATTTAATGTGCATTTAATTTACCAAAACATCCAGAGAAATGTCATATCCTGTGTTTATGTAGCTTACATCTGAAGCATGGCATTATACATCATGTATTGTATTGCGTCGTGATCAAAAGCGGAAGAGAGCTCCGTGCAGACAAAGCACTTCATAGCATTAATAATTACATTTACATTACATTACATTTCATTTAGCTGACGCTTTTATCCAAAGCGACTTACAATAAGTGCATTCTACGGTTACATACAAGAATCAACCTGGTTGAATAATGGTGTGACAGTCACAGTGGGTCACCTTTGAATGCGAGGCTGTTTGTCGAACATCCAACATTTCCATTGCGGAAAGGGGAATATATAAGGGGAATGTCAGCCCAGTGCGCCGCAGATCAGAACGGAGATGGCAGGCACCAGCAGGTGAGTGCAGGGCCCGAGCAAAGAGGCAGCTGAAGCCACGGGGCTGCTTCTACCGGTCGGGTCCACAGGTCCAGGGGGCCGCATGGTCTGCCGCGATGTAGTGTTGGTAGCTGTGGAGGAGTTTGAGGTCACCGGAAGGTTTGTGGAGGGCACGCGAGTGGGGTGGGCACCAGCTGGCAAAGCATCGGTACCGTTCACTGTTGCGTTTGTGCAGGAGTCACAAGGTGTCGGGACGTGCGCCTGTTGAGCATTGCACAAGAGATGTGGTGAGAGTCAAACTGTGTGTCATTATAGATGATAAAAACCTAAAGATTCACAGATATTACGATAATATTATAACAACAGAAATGAGAAGATGGGATGATCGGTCTGTAGCACGTATCACTAACATCTCTCTACGCTCTCCGCAGTATCTCCTGCCTGGATTGTGCTCTCAGTCGATGCCAAAGCTGCAACCCAGTGTGTCTCTGTGTGTAAAGCCAACAAATCATTGGCACCATGCAAATGTCAGGCCCCTGCTGCTCCAAGGGAGTTCATGAGGCATGAGGACATTACACTTTGCATATTGCTGCAGTTGGTGTAAAGGCCTGCAGTGCTTCTCTGCACTCGACTCAGTGCCCGCTGACTGCACACAGCACACATCTACATCCATCTCTTTGCAGTTCATCTCCCCTGTAGTCCAGAGTCATACGCTTTATCGTCCCTGATGGGTTTAGTTGATATGGAAACACTCTCCAGGCAGAGACCAACTAGCTACCTCCAGAAAAAAAAGGAAAAAAAAGTGTCTAAGGTCGGCCTAAAATGATTGAATTTCACATAATTATAACAGCAAGCTATAAATACATCCACTGGTCATAATTACTCAGATGTGGAACAGCTGGGATTAAACAATATGAGTTTCATCCGTTTTCAAAGGAAAATTTACAAAAGGTTCATTCAAACCCATCGTTTAACCCCCATGAAGATTGCCTTTCAACGTGCTTTTCCAGATAAAGTTACTAATGAGCAAATTACAAACGCAACTACGGTTTCCAAGGTCGAGAATTATATTAATTTTCTTTTTTATTTATTTATTTATTTATCATTTTACTCTTTACAAGAAAGATCCTTTGGTCCGAGCAGACTTTCCATTTACCTCTATTTGCCTAGACTTTGAGAATAATTTCAATGTTTCATTACTCTCTGACTAATTTGACTGTGGTGACCCCTCCGCCTGAAAAAAACAGGTGTCATCTGTGCTCCTGCATGCGCTTTGAATCCAGATCAGTGCCCACTGGTCAGAGAGGCTGGACTGTTGGCTCGGCCTTCAGCGCTCCATCTCAGCCCTCTGAATGCAGACACATCGTCAGATCCTCAGCAACAGGTGTGCAGAGTGTCCCTTACCTCGGCGCAGCCCAGCAACATGGAGGCCAAGCACACAGAGAGGACAAGCATCCTGGTTTTCTCCATCTCGGCTCTTCGGCGTGGGCTTTAGGGTTGTCCCCACCCTCCCGTCGGTCCTTTTATACCTGCCAGCTCTCCAAAACACCGATGCTGATAACTCTCAGTCGTCAGAGAGAGAGAGAGAGAGAGCAAACATGTGCCGTACTCTGGAACATTTCACTTGACCTGCAGTATTAAGAGAAAAACAGAGAACGGAAGTGAAATTTTGGCATGAGTAAAAAGGCCTGTGCGTATGAGTCTCACATTGTAATTTAATCAAAAATAGAGCTTTCCCAATTTTGTCTTCTCTAAAGCTCGGCTTACATTTTAGTTTCACCCCACGCCTATTAATTCAAGTGGAGATTAAAGCAAGCTGATGAAATGCTGCCAGGGATTTCGACACCATGGACCGTCCCACACAATAAAGAAGTTCCATATTACAGGATATATTGCATTTCCACATCTTATCCTTAAGCCTAACTGCTGTTTATTTTTCAGCAGTTATGGATAGCATGAAAATGTAGTGCCACGTGGTCACAACTTTTCTGTTTCTGTTCATGCTCTCATAGTTTGGGGTGTTTTCTGAGAAACAAATTTGAAACTTTTTCTTTTGTATTACTTGTCTTGCTCTGATGCACTTTTTAGTGTATGCTACCTGCCCAGCACAGGACACAGAGACAGACGGGTTACTACGTCAGCTGGACTTTCAGTTGAACCACCAGACTGAACTGTTTTTAGCTGACCTGACTTGAAACTGAGTAACAAAAAAGTTCAAATGTCATTTATTATGTGATTTTACAGTGTAAAGGAGTCTGTGAGAGGGGATTTCCCTCCATTCCACAAGTCAAGGGTTAGTTTCAGGGTTTTCTTTGATAACACTCTTCTCTGATTCCACTCTGCTTACTTTGAACCTTTTCTTTTCTTTTTTCTCCCCGAATGAACATAATTCTGATTACAGCCCGTTTGATTTCACCTTGCCTGTTGGCGATCTGGTGGAATCACTGGAGTCACAAGCCGAACAGAATGTGCCACTGTGATGTTTAGCTTTTGATATCAAGTTTGTGGGGGAGAAAAAAAAATACTTAAGGTCCCTTATCACGGTGGGACACACACACACACTTGTGCATGAAATGCAATGTTGGTGTGCCACTCAATATGAGCATTACAAAAAAAGGTATGGATTTTGACATAACAATGGATACAGTTTCAGCTCAGCAGCGTTTTACTTTTTTAAAGACCTAACATGAAAGTTCAATTGATCTATTTCTAAGGAAAGAACACAGTCGACCCACAGTTGCAACCCACAAATCCACATGTGGCTTCTTTAAACACGCGGCTCTCTGTTCGTCACCATCACGCAGCCTCAAGGACAGAAGGGGGAAACTACACTGGTCCGTGGCACACCTCCTTCTGGCTGCGGCCCAGCGTTTGTGCTGCTTTATCAGCTGCGTTATCACCGAGCTGCGTGTTTCGTGGTATCGAGACTTTTCAATGCCTCTTTCCGATAAACCCTGGTTACCCTTTGTAAATCAGTGCCGCTGCGTATTTAATTTCTGACACTACGCTTGTAGGATTGGCTCAGAAACCCTGCCCGAAGGCCATTGTCTTGCTCCGATATCTATGTAATGGAGTCCTTTTGTTTTGTGTCAAATAATGTTTTATTGCCTCGGTAGGTTCATGAAATTCACCCGCAACGATGAGAGAATTCATAATTGTGGCATTTGGGAAAGGAACCCAACATGTTTTCATCTGGAAATGTGATTCTGTATTTTTTTAAGGTTACTTTATGGGTGAGAAAGGTCAAGTAACACATATTGGGGCGACTCTGGCTCAGTGGTTAGCAAGTCTGTCTTTCAATCAGAGGGTCGGCGGTTTGATCCCCGGTTCCGGTAGTCCGGTGTTGTGTCCTTGAGCAAGACACTTAACCCTAATTGCTCACCGTTGCTGTGTCTACTGTATATCATGTAAGTCGCTTTGGATAAAAGTGTCAGCTAAATTAAATATAATACAATAAAAACTGTGTGGTCTTATTTCATTTGTGTACTAATTACCGTATTAGTATTTTAATTTCCATTGCTGATCCAAATGATCAAAGTGAAAAGATTCCCTCAGATAATAGAGATGTTGTCTTGATGATTAATCTCATGGAAATTGACTTGAACCTCTTTGTTCTTTCTTTCTTTGTTACTTTCCTATAAGCACTCGAGTTTATTTGGATGCTAAATTGTCAAACTAGACAAAGTATTCATAATTGTCTTCTGTAAGTCCTCAACGCTGCAAATAATAAACACAAAAAAATAAAACAAAGAAAGAAAGAGAGAGTCAAATGAAAAGCACGAAACATTTAGAAAGCCATAAAGTGAAGATGGAGCCATGCCCAGTGCTGCTTCTGATTGTCTCTTTGACTATCCCTGCTGTTCATTGTTATCATGGGTTCCTTCAATGCCTGCCTTCGAACCAAATCTCCCTCAGGATACTATTAAGGCTCGAGCTGAAGTTCTGCAGTGAACACAAACACGGCCATTATGAAAATAGTAGCTACACAAACAGAAGGAGGAGAGAGCGTCCCAACAGTTCAGAGTCAAAACAGGGTTCAGATGACGTACTGCAGGGACACGGAGCAGAGCAGGGACAAATTAGCTCTGCTTTCAGCTTTACAGTCAATTTGTCTTTCCTTCTTAGATTAGATTAGATTAGATTCAACTTTATTGTCATTACACATGTACAAGTACAGAGCAACGAAATGCAGTTTAGCATCCAACCAGAAGTGCAATAGCAGTAAATACCAATATACAGATAATAATAAGTATTTTACAGATAATAAGTTAGTGATATAGGTACGGGATATACAGATTGATTGATTGCGGTAATATGTACATGTTATACAGGTTGATTTGTGCATTAAATGTAGGTAGACTATAAGCAGGAACTATAAACATAATTTACAAAAGGCAAATGGGCATATGATAAGTTAAGTAATACAGATTGAGTGAACGTTAAATAGTGCATAATAATAATAAACAGTAGCTGCCTAACGTTACTAGACTAGTGCAATGCTCAGTTTTTAGTGCAGACAGTTCAAAAGTGTTTGAGTGCAGGTGTAAAGTCTTTGGTCAGTGGGGGGAGATGACGAGGAGATGGGTTTGTGGGTTTTTTATTGCCAGTTTCTTTGCACTTTCTTGCACACTCCTTCATTTGATCTATTCAGACTTTGGAGGGAATTTAACATATATGCAAATACTGGAGTTTTGTTTCTGAAAATCCTGCATTTCAAAACCAAACACTTAAAGGATGTATCAGATAGTGTGAACAAAGGGCCTTTACAATTGTAAGCCACACCACATTTCACCACAAATTACTTCCTCAAAATGTAGAGCCTGTCACAAAGAGTGCAACCTTTGTTCTTATGTAAACTACGGAAAAAGTTGCTGACTTGACAAATAAGGAAAGCAGGCCAGTACAATAATGATTAAAACTCACTGGGCTGGCCGGGCTTCAACTTCTTACTCATACGGCCCTACAAACTTCATTCAACCCACAAGAGTCTTGTTGTTGCCTATTAGTGCGGCTCGTTTATGTAATTTCTATTTTCTAATGGGAAACAGAAAACAGTTTATTTGATCAATCTAAAAGGCAACAGAGGTTATTTTTTAAATAAATGATGCGTACGTCATTAAAGTGATGCATATATCAAGCGTCTTTGGGTATTTGGAAAAGCGCTATATAAAATTGAAGTATTATTATTATTACTATGATTAATTGAATTACTGAATGACCCAAAGTGCTTTATGTAAATTACATTGAGCAAGATACTGAACCCCTAGTTGCTCCCCGGGCACTTTTCAGGTTAAATGCAGAAGACCTATTTCATGTACGTATGTATGTAAAAAGTATATAATATGACAACAAAAATGTTTAGAGTTTAGTTCAAATTGGCTCCACCTCAAGAAGCAATAACATAAACAAATGCTTACACAGTGTTGCACCAGGGAAATCAATCCAATAATTAATTAACCCATACTGATAATAATAATATGCCTTGTTATGTAATTTCATGTTTTACCCCGCAGTAGTGCTACTTCTGCTCACGTAAAGGACCGTAATATGCGTGAGTGCGTTCAGGTGACTGCGTTCACAGTGAGGTCGGTGTTTACGTTTACTCAAGAGCTACACTGTCGCCATCTAGCGGTGGGAAACGCATCCTCCTATGACCGGAAGTGACGCGAGGTGAAACAACAACGCGCACGCGCTCTCTGAATGAAATGAGTGGGACGGTCTCATTATTATGTCGTAGTCAAATTCTTAAATAAGCTAGTGTTGTTTTTATTTTTTTTGCAGTTACTAGAGCGAGGTGGAGATATTTGTGGACGGCGGCGCTTACCCGGAAGGACGTTGTGTTTGGTTAGCGCTGTTCTGTACTACCAGCTAGTTAGCTCGCTAGCTAGCGGCTAACTAGCTGTAGATAAACGCTGTGTTGTTTAGTCGCCGAGTTTAGCTTCTGGATGTGAGCAAAATCGCGGGTTTTCTTTGGTGTCTGGAATGCGTTCAAGGAACAGACGCGTTGACTCTACGGAGTTAGTTGTAAATATCGGGTTGTACGTGTAGTAGACAGCGTTAAGTAAAGTTAGAGCGCTGGTCACATTTTTTTATTTTGAAACCGACATCGGCGCGAATCAAATTCCCAATATTGTGGTCTCACGTGACCGTTTTTTACTTCTCTCTTTATTGTTCTTTTCGCCCAGATAGTGCGTTGGGATGGCGGCCTCGTTGCCCCAGAAGGCGGGGATGGCAGGGATGCCCCCGCAGCAGCAGCCCCACCTGCTCCCCAGCGCCGCCTCGGCCGCAGGTCAGCAGCCCATGCCCCCCCAGGGAGCCCTGAGAGAGATCTCCCCGGTGTTCCTCTGTCGGATCGGACAGGAGACCGTCCAGGACATTGTCACGCGCACCATGGATATCTTTCATATCACGAGAGCGACGCAGGTATTGCTGTAGATACATTTTTTTTTACATAAAAAAAATGAAATCCACTCAGCACTAGTTTTTTTTCACCAATCTCCTCAGATGAACAGGTTAGAATAGTAGCATTTAGTGCTTTCTTGCTATCCGCTATTACTTTTAGTTGTACAAAATTAGGTGTAAGAATGTCTCTAAGAGATCTTGCAATATCTACTGTTAGAAAATGTCAGTAAATAGTGTACTGCAGTGGCGGGCCGTGCATTTTCTACCTGGGCGTTCTGTGACGTCTGATATTGTATACATCAATATGCGCATGTCGGGATGCTGCGTCATTAACGGACAATGCATGTAGTCCACCTCAACAAGAACCAGTCACATTTAGTTATAACAAAACATGACAACAATCCAACCAAACTGTGAAACTAAAACACTGCACACTCAAGAGCACGGGCCACGATCAGAAGGTATTAAGTACCGGGCTACGGCGCGGCAGCTACAGCTACGGCGGCAGCTCAGCGGTAGCAGCAGCAGGAACAGCGGCTTATTATATATGGTTAAATACGACTGCAGTTGTAAAACAGCCCAAGGTTACCTGTGTTTTAGGTGCTGAAAATGTCTGCGTTGTCAGTAAATCCACCACCAAATCTGATTGGATGAGGGCTCTCTTTAAATCAAACTGCACCGAAAGCAGAGCAACAGAGGAAGACGGGAGCTGTGCAATGAGAAAATAAGCTAATAGGGAAAAATAATTATAATACATGTAATGTATTTGTGAAAAACAATTCAATTATAAAATAGCTATAACTTTGTGATTCTGCTATGCCAGCAGAGAAAGCTTAGCTGGCCCTGACGGCCTACCACTGGTGTACTGTGTATAAAAAGTAATTAAGTACTACCATCTGGTCCTAACTGCCTCTTGTCAGCTGTGTGTGGATGTTAACTGACTGGCTGCTTTTTTTCTTCTAGCTGACAGGGTTGCTCTGTTGTCTGTCAGTCTGCATTTGTCCCATCCCTCCTTTCTGGCGTATCTGCTTGTCAGCATCTGTCTTATTCATCCTTCCGTCTTCACCTGATCTGTGTCTCTAATTATCTCTCACTGTGAGTCTCGATGTATCACTCGCCTCCTCCAGCTTGTCCGTGCCCATTAAATTGAGCAGTTTTTTTTTATTTTTTTTTACCCGTACTGAAAACTCTCGGAGCGAAGCTCTCGAAGCAGAGTCAAATATTGCATTGCGATGCATTTCACCCGGGGTTGACACATCTGCACTTAATAAAAAAAAGCAAGGCGAGGGGGAGTTCCTGACCGTGTCTTACAGTATCAGCGTTTTACTAAACACAAAATTGAGAGCAAAAATTAAACTGTCAACGTCTGATATCTCCACATGTCCCAAGACATTCTCGTTTTAATTGACGAGAAACGCTTGTCTGCCTTTTGTCATAGCTTCCCAACGGTGTGACCCAGGGCCAGGCAATGTACCAGGACCGCTTCGGGAAGCTCCAGGAACACCTACGGCAGCTCGCCCTGCTGTTCCGAAAGCTCCGGCTCCTGTACGAACGCTGTGTGGAGATGACCTCTGACCTGCAGGAGGAGCCATCAGAGGTCAGTAAGGGAGCAATCGATTTCTGCTTAGATATTAGTTTCATGGCTTCTTTTCAAATATTGAGCTTCTTTTTACATTTTTGGGGAAATATATGATACATATTGGTTTTAACCACACTAAAAGTGATTTAATCTCTCTGTCCTTTCGATAAGGGCTTGATTAACTGCATTTGCATAATTGTCAGTGTATCCAATGCCACTTGTTACACTTTTCTTTCAGTTTTAACTTTTTGCGTGTGCTGTTTCTCCTCAGCTTCTGCCATATGTTGGAGAGGAGCTGGTTAATGTCAAAGTGGAGTCCTGCAGCGCCGCTGTCAACAAGGAGAGAAAAGAGGTTCTAGAGGTGTGTTCCCGTTTCCTTTTTGTCACAAGCATTAATTACCACGGTGCTGTTGTCATATTGCAATACAATTAGTTATCCTGCAGCAACCCGCACACTAATATATAGGAAATACTTGCTAAGTAATTCCAGATTGGCGGCATGTGCCTCGTATTGCCAGATGTTGAAGTGATACGTGGTCCAAGTCTAACGCTGCTGCAGCTAGTGAGCTTCCCCATTGTGCTTTGGAGGAACACTGAGTGAGGCAAAAATATTTACCTTTTTAAAGTCTCCTCCAAAGGCCTCTAGATGGCAGCGGTGAGACAGGCCGAGGGTACACCATGGTGGTGTGGGTAATATGCAGGAGCCGTGAGTCATGTGCAGCGTAATTACATTTAATATCAGCACTGTTTTTTGTAAACATTGGATCCAATATTCAAGTGGGATGAGCATTTCAGGCAGGTTTGGAAATTGCAGAACAGTGGAAAAGTTTGCCTCTGTGCTGCAATCTTTTTTTTAAATGTATCAACAAAATCCTGCAAAACCAATCCTAAATAAGCCTCAGCTATTGATCATATTTTAGTCAGCAAACTAGGTGTTGCACCGATCTGCGTATGGTTGTAAGGACGGTCAACGGGAGTTTCCATTCATATGGCACGAGGAGTTTTACTGATGTGTGCCATCTGTCCTTCTGGTTCGCCCGCAGAAGGTACGCCAGAAGAACCAAGAGATGAAGGTTCTGATGGATCAGATGAGGAACCTGCTGTGGGACGTTAACTCCATGTTGACGCTCAGGAAGTGCTAGTCCCGCCAGATCCACACTCTTCTTTTTCTTTGAGAGAGAGAGAGAGATCATTCCTCCAGACGTACGGACTGCATGGAAGCAAAGACCAATTGAAATGAGGGGAGATTTCTATTTGATTTGGATTATGGGACCGTTCATCTTTTGTGTTTCATCACTGAAACTCACAAGTCACTCACGGTTCACAGAACTTCTGCTGTTTATTTTTTTATATCAAAGTTGTTGGCAGGAGGGGGAGCGGGAGGGGGGGGGGGGTTGATAGGATAATACTTGAGCGCTTAGGGAAAAAAAAGGGGGGGGGGAGAACAACCTGACACACTTCAACTCCAAGCATCGTTCTCTTTTCTTTTTTTTCTTCTACAAGGCAGCTGACAACCCAGTTCATGTTTGACAGGTGCTCCACAACTGTTATTGTCACCGTGTTTATTCTCACAACTTATGGACTCTTTTTTTTGTTGAAATAATGAGCTGAACCCTGTTTTGCCTCAGGGTGAAAAAAAAAACCGAAACAAAAGTTTAGTTTGTTTTTTAACTGCCGTATTCATGGGGTTTCCCCCCCGGGGGACTTGACACCAGGCAGACTTGAATTCGCTGCAGGTAATTCTTCCAGGAAGCTCAGACGCTGATCTGGTGACGACTGTGCTTAGAATATGAACAATTGCCCGTATTATGTTCTGTCAGTTGTAAAGAATTAAAATTTGCCCATCGGCAGCTATGTATCTCAGGTGCTTTGTACGTAAGTGTGTGTGTATTTGTGCGTGCATGTGTACGCGCGTGCTTAATGAGATTAGCTTTCTGAGTACTAGACGGCACACCTGTTTACCCTGAAGGGGTTGAGACTTGCTTGCCTGTGAATTTATTTTTGTAAACTGCGGGAAAAAGTGTCGTCCCGCTGGATCATTTTCTGTTTTGTATGAAATAAAACAAAACTCTTTGAACATGTACATTTTAAGTCCCACCTTTGGAAGCAGCAAGGCCGTCACCAGCTCTGATTTTACGGTCGTAGATTCCATTCCAACCCCTGAGCTCGATGTGCATCGAGGCATTTCCACCAACACGTAATGATGCTTGTTTTTTATTTTATCTGTCTTTACACAGCTTGACAGCGGCTCATCAGTGTAGCGCTCCCACACTTCAAGGCAATCAAATTCCCCTGCGGGATTAAAAACAAACGGGACAATTGTGTGTAGGCTAATTTTTTACTGTCAATGCAAACCACCCAGAGGGTTTCTCCAATCAAATTGATTGCTAGGAAAATACAAAATTCTAGGTTTTCCACCGTGTAAGGGCACGCTGCTTGTCCTGACCGGTTCCCATCGGATAGGAAAATGGGCAGGTTACAGGTGTTTATTAACTAGCACTTTTAATAATTGATAGCAGAATACCAGCCTTTTTTTTTCTTTTTTTTTTTTGAGGGAACAGTAAAAAAAAAAAAACACTTCCTGCTTCCCAGCAACAACTTTGGCAAGTGTGATGTTTTTGTCAGTATTCTTTGGACAACCTTTGCACTTCCTCACTAAGTCAACCTCTGCTTTGTTTAATCCAAGAACAATGCAGATAGTCTCATCCTCCATGTGTTGTTCTCTGATGTGTGAATCGGGCTTCTTCGGCCCCGCTGACGATATGTCCTTTGAGGAGAGTGTCAAGTGAGAGGGGGGAAAAAAGAGAAACTGAAACTTGATGCAGCGTCATGCCAGAGTTTGCATTTATAAATCTTTTTTTTTTTTTATTATTATTAATTTGACAGTTAGCATTTTGATGTGAAATGATCTGTTTCCATGGCAACAGTCCCTGCACAGTAACATTGAAGGAGCACATGGCACCGACACCGGCTCCTCCTGGCATGAATGAGACCGCCATTTCCTTCTCATTGTCACGGCAATAACAGACATCCGAAGTGTTCTCACACACACATACACACACACACGCGGTTCTTTCTTTCTTTCGAGATCGTCTTTTCTCAGTGAGAGGCTCAATCACAGGGACTCTTATCGAAGCCCCTACATTTTTCTCCTCGTCTTCCCAGACTCGTGGAGGATTGGGGGGGAGATCCTTCGAAGTTTCTTTCAGACTTAAATAGGCCCCTTTTCTCTTCATACTTCCTGTCTATCGTCCAGAACAGTCCACCAGGGTCTGTCTAATGATTGTGTCCACATCCCAGACTTTCAGAGTGTCCTACCCCGATCGGTCCATCGAGGCCGGTAGACCAGACCGCTCTGCCCGTTCCCCCCAACGTCTCTACGCCCTCTCCAGGTCCTTGTACTTCTTGCGGAGGACCGACACTTGGTCTTTGAAGAGCACGGGGTCCAGGCGGAACTGAGAGTGGACCAGAGGCATGTAGCCAAACCAGCCGGCGAAGGTGTTGACGCACTCCTGCCGCTGGTTGAAGTGCTCCGGGTTGGCCCAGGGGACACTCTTTGTACCCTGCGGGGCAGAACGAGACACCGTCATTCATCAACCGGCGCTCGGCCGACATTCGAGTCCGGCGAGCGGCCCCGGACCGTGAAACACAAGCGGCGGGCCTACCTGCGGACTGGGCAGCTCCTTGTACTGCTTCCTTTGAGCCACTTTGATTGGCGGCAGGTGGGTCACAGCGGAGACCAGGAAGTTCATGAGGATGTCCTCGCAGTTGGAGGTGCGATCCACCAGAGTGCGCAGAGACTGGGGCAGGTAGTGGGAGAACAGGTAGTGGTAGTACCTGTGGGTCAGGGTCGGAAGAATTACACAGGCATTAATAATGTTATTAAAATATATATTTAAATGTATATAAATATTTGCATATCAATGCATATAAATAGAAAATATAAATTGAATAAAATTTGAACACCCACACAGGTGTTTTCAGTTATTCTGGCTGATTAGACCTCTGCTCAAGGTTGAGGGTGAGCTTTGATTGGGAGCTAATGAGGTCACATCTTCTCTGCCAATGAGAGGTTCAAGAGCACGGTTGAGTCTCCTCGTAACCGCTTGTTGGTCAGAACAGAACCTTCCGCCTCAGAGGGGAACGCCACCAGATGAAGGGGAAAGCAAGAACTGACACCGCTTTTCTTATGGATCCTGTTAATAATAATAAGTTAACTTACTGCCTTGTAACTACACTACAGTGTTGCCAGGGGTTGCGCAATCTCAAATCTATACGCATGTCCTCAGTTTCCGTCACATTTGGTGTTAAAAACGCTTCTTGGCATTAAGAAAGAAAGAAAAAAAAAATATATATATATCTTTCTCACCTCAATTACTCACTGCCATCTTATTCATCTTGCAGGAATATATTTTCACACCTATCGGCGGTGTGAAAACCCTGATGTTGCGTGTCACTATTATCAGTCTCTAATCCTAATTTTAGCCTCTTGTATTCACACCCTCAGCACAGTTAATCCCCTTTTCTTTTCACAAGCACTTGAACTAAACGCTTTGAATAAAAACGTATCGCGCCGAGTCAAGAGACGATGCCGCTTGTCACCGGCGAGGCCGGGCACCCAGCACCTGTACGGCGGCGTGATGTATGTTGATGATGTGTATCTGGGACAAGTTAACCCGTTTTCACCGCCACTGGGATCAGATATTAATAGAGCACAACAGACTCAACCCCTGTGGTACAATGCATACGCTCTCCATTCCTTTGAGAGCCTTTTTTTAAAGGGCTCCCTATTTACAGCTACTCATTTCAGACGTCACTGTCTTTTGTGAAAAAGGCAGCGCTTCACCAACACAACATACAGCAAGTAATTAGATAGTGTGTAAGAGACTCAATTGAGGGTTTGAACTGTGGTGAGTGGGCCTCATGGACGAGTGCGAGGATTAACGTTTTTATTTCATGAAAACTGTTGACAAGATAACCACTGTGTCTCAAAACGTGGCATGGTTTCATCAGTTGTTTTAAAGTGGAATTGAATACACAGCGTATGCCGGCTCACACACCCGCGCCATCGCACATATCTACTTCAGGCTTTTCCAATTGATGAAACTGCTTGAAGTAATTCACCTTCTGCTTTTTCCTTTTCCGCTCTCGCTCAGCCACACATATAATTATCCTCCCGGAGACTGTTCCTCTCCGTTTGATTGTCCCCTTTTTGTTTTGTTTTTCACGTTCATGCAATTCATAAAGCTTGTTTTTTCCCCCCCATTGTTGATTTCTGAAAGGCAATCTCTTCTGATCATGGTTGCATAACCGATGTGCACAGTATATGCCTGTACAGGTATCTGAAGGGGGGTATTGATGACCCCGCCTTGACTTTTCCCTCAAGATCGACATGCGGCGGCTTTAAATAGCGCTGAACGGGCTGCTGCAGTCTGCCGGGCGCACCTGTGGTAGAAAGCGGCTCCGGTCAGGACGATGGAGTAGTCGTTGGTCCATTTGGAGGTGTACCCCCAGGCGCGCTTCAGGGGATCCCAGAAGTGGCTCCTGGGAGGGTAGCCCACGATCCGCTCGGGGAAGCTCCGCCACACCAAGAAGGCGAAGTTCACCTGCAAGTCCAGACATGGAGCGCTTATATGTCGCTGCCTTTTTATCAGGATTATGGATTTTTGTATATATATATATATATATATATATATATATATACATATATATGTACATATATATATATATATATATGTGTGTGTGTGTGCGTGTGCCGTTCCGCTGTGTTTATTACACACACCTCACTGGTCAGCAGGACCGTATCCTCGTCCAAACTCAGCACTGCTTCTGTCTCTATGGCAACGTGTGGCAGGAACCGGCTGGTGGTCTGAGAGCAGAAAGACAGGAGTAAGTCGTAGTTCAGGCTCCGCGTTGTCTGGCCGGTGCTCGCAGGACGATATGGAGTGAGCGAGAGATGATCGTGTTACAGTAAATCATGTTGCGTGACTGAGACGAGTGAATCGCTATCGATTTTTCCTTGTGAACCAAAAAATACATAAAAAAGAGTGTCAGACAGAGAAAGGGTCACGGAGGAGTGACATTTATGAAACCCAACGGCGCACGGATCGGCAGACATGTCGGACATGCATGGATAGGAAAAAAAAAAGGACAGAGACAAATGGAAGAGTAGGACCAGAGAGACCGAGTAGCGGAGATAGAGATGCATAAACGGAGCGAGCGGCTGACAGCTTGTCACGCCGTCACTCAGGCGGGCGTCAGAGTGACTCACCTTCCTCCTGCCGTCTGTCACTGTGAGGGGGACGGGCATCGGGGGCCATTTGCTCCGACTGGGCGGCGGCTTCTCGCTGTTCCATAGAATGATGATCTGGACGAGGAGATAGATGCATCAGACTGATCAGAAGAGTCTGCTTCCTCTTCTTTGCCTTTTATTTTGATTTGAGCGTAGTTGATTCTTTACCTGGGTGCAGTACTTTGACTTGGAGACCACCTGAAGCAGCTTCATGATGGGCTGCGACTGGGAGACCAACGGGGAAATGGCATGGATGACTGCAGTGAACTCCTGGCCTGGACTGACCCCTGAGCAAGGTCACAGAAACACAATAGCAGTTGTAGTAGAGAGTTGCAATCCCACGGGTTGAATATGTATGAGGTCGTTCAAGGACGCACGAGACGAGGACCATCGGATCAATTTAAAGCAGCTATATGTCTGAGGGGAGGGAGTTCCACAGCTCGGGGAAATACATATTTCGACGAGAGAGTTGATTGAGAGTTAATTGCTCGACTCTACCGCCGCAGCGCTGACATAAAGGCCTCATCAACATCCTCCAAGTGCAATCAAGGTTTGCATGTTGTGCAGAGTCGTTTAAATGAAGAGAGCGTTTACCTAATCCCAGGTAATAGAAAGGAAAATGCGTGAGGTGAGTGGAGTACTCCGGCAGCACCAGCAGGCCTCCTGGCAGAGAGTTCCACATGTACTTGTTCCTCGATATGTGAGAGAACACGCGGTCCTTAATGATCTGTGGAGGAGGAGAAAGAGAAGGAAAACAGGGTGAGGGTTGCTATGCGAGGCGCAGAGAGAACAGTTAAGTGGCTGCTATGCTCATCTAGTATAAGCCTGCACGTTATTATTATATTTTGTTCTCTCCCCCTTAAGCCGCTGAATGAGAGTCTCGGAGTCTCACGAAAACTCCACTGCAATTCCAGACCTGACACACTTGTGTTTGCATATTACAGCCATCCCGACTGGTGTATTTCCCGTTGTGCGCCAACAGGAGGTGTCCACATCCGCTCCGAAGCCCCTCCGCCTCGCTGACTGCACAGCTGTCTCCCATGGGGGAGAGGTTCCCCTCCGCATGCTGTATGTATATAAGCAGCTTATCGCCAACCTCCAGAGCCTCTCCTTTTTTATTATCTCTGGCATAAATCCCCCCGCAGCAAATGCATTGGGGGCTGCCAGACCTGCCTTAACAAACATCAGAGTGCAAAGCCGTCCGATTTCTTCAGATTTCAGAAAAGGGGGGAGGCGGGGTTAAGTCTGTTGTTTCCCCCCAAGTTTTTTTTCTTCTTTCCACGTGCTAAAATCGGCACTGGTAGTGTGCGCCAAAGATATGAGGGGCCTGTAATTTCTTTTCATGCATCTCCGAAACCCTTGGGCTAACCTTCAAACGACATTCTCTCAGCTGGAGCAACTACCTTCCTTTTATTTTATTTTTTTGAAGTGCGTTTCTTCTCGGCTTGTTCAAAGGCAGGAGGGTAAAACAAAAAAGACGGACGGAGAAAAGGCGCATGTACGAGCAAGACTGGAAGCTAGAGATGTGAAGTTCCCCCCCGACTCTTTTTCAAAGATAAAACTTCTTTTCTGAACCTGACCTGCGGTGATTTCTCACGGTCTGATAACAGCTACCAGTGAAGCAGAAACTTGCAGGTTGGGGCCGATATTTGCACTGTAATGATATATCATTTTATGTATTGGGGGATTTCTCCAGGACTCCAGGCGGGATCGCGCGTGGCCTGCTTTGAAAATGTTCCCGCGGTAAAAACGGAGCAGACACGGAGAGCACTAGGGCCGACCCCGTAATCATGATGACAGGAGGGTGGTTTGATTCCAATGCGAGAGGCCTTTCTGAAAGAGGACTGCTGCTGCTGGTGGCACCCAGGCAGTCGGCCGCAGAGAGCAACTTGAAAACCTGTGTTTACAGCACTGGCTTCCTTTGGGGAGATGTTGTTACTGCACATTCCTCTATGGAATTGTATGCTAGCGGGAAGAAAATACAACGAGGGAGTCTTTAGAGCTCTATATTATTTCAGTGAGATTTGATAGGATACAGACTGATATAAAAGGAGTTAATGGGGTTTACTTTGACAGGCAGATTCGTTTGCCTGTTTGTTGATGCTTCAGTCACCAAATGAGAGATATCATACAGCTGTCGGAAAAGTCCCGATATCTCCAATTTGAAATGTTGGAGACACATTTTATTATTTTTTAATCTGACTAAAATCTGGGTTGTCCAAATGTTCCCAGGGTCCTTTGTTCTTGTCCACTGTTTGGATTGGCAAGGGCTCTATTTGCAATACAAATGAAGGGAGAGTCAAATGTAGTTTGAATGGTAAAAATCTGCTCAGCCGCTGTGAAGATATCAAAGCTCTTGCACGCAATTTCCGAGATCGTAGGTTTAAAAAATTGCTCAGTAGCGGAAAAATAAATGAGGCTAGCAGGCTAGCAGCGTCACCACCGGCTCCAGTAATTGCCGGCTGCATATTTCACACAGACGTTCCTTCACAAAGCCCGGGCTCTCTGTGACGGCGGGCGGGTCTTTATGGCTCACCTCCAGTGTCGTGAGGACTATCTTGTCCACAGAGGAAAAGTAGGCTTCCCACAGCATCTGGGTCCTCTGTCGGAGGGTCAGGACTCTCTCATTCCCTACTGCTCGCACTGTGGATGGCACCTGAGAAATAAAAGATTAGACGAGTAAAACATTCAGACAGTGCAGTGTAGGGGGGGAAAAAAGAAACGCAATTAAAAAGTGGTGAAAAAAAACAAAATAAAATTGTTTTACTTTTTTTTTTTAAAGCATGTCACGTCTCTTAAAATAGACTAGAAAAGAGATAAAGAAGGAAATTGCATTTAAGTGATCAAAACTGTGTAAACCGCATCGGGTGGTTGCTTAATCTGGCCTCCTTTTAAAAAAGAGAACACACACATTTGACACGGAGCTGATTTGGGGGTCTGTTGTTCAGATAATTAGCCTTTAAGTAGTGAGGACCACTACATTGGGTAGTTTTCAAGTGAATCACTAAAATTGATTTAATCACGTAGAGAGCTAAGCCTAGCGGCTCACTCAAAGTGGAAGAGAGCCACGTTTGAACTGAGAGAAAATGGGAGCGATTGAGTCCTTTAAACCCCTTTTTGTCTTCACAGCTAACACATTTTGTAATGAGCGCCGGTTAAAGAAGCCGGGAGGCTGCAGCATCTCTGCTCCTCTCTCTCTCTCTCCTTTCTTTAAATCCCTGCTGTTTCTAACATCTGTCTCTCTTCACGTACTGTACCTCCCTTCCTCTGCACTGCACTACCTTGCTCCCTTTCCTTCAGCAAAGAACATCTGAAGGACGGCTTCACTATAGCCCTGTGCTCAGTGTCGGCCTTCATTCAGCCTCTCCTGCAATAAAAAAAAAAAAAACTCCCGCTACGCTCTGATCATAGACTCCATGAATATTTTTTTTGCAGGTGTGCAACGATGAGGTCGGCACATTCGGCCCACCTCTGGGTTAATCTGAAACAGTCTCCCTTCCTCTGAGCGCTCAGGAGCTTGTTCCCGTTCATTAGCTGCATGCCAATTCATGTCCTCTTCTGGGAAGAGATCAATGCTGAGGAGACGCGATGTACTCTGTGTGAGGAGGAGAGATAAAGGTGAGCCGGCTCGGCTTGCTCTTTGTGTTTTTATTGGTGTGTGTGTGTGTGAGAAGAGACTTCTGAACTGAAACTGGATTAACGCCTCTGTGGGTGTTTTAATCTCAAAGGGCTGCGACCTGCTTGATACAGGTAATGGAGAGCCGCAGTGACGACGCCTCAAAGCAATCTCTCAATCAGCATCTCTGGTCTTGTGCTTCCCTCTCAGATGACTAATGGCTTATCTACTACAGCAACAGCTGGGAGGAATGTCCACCATTGGGGATTTGAAGACAATTAAGCACTTACTTTGTGATTGGTTTTGGCTCCCGATGCCTTTTTGTTGTTGTAGCCTTGTACAATGAACCTACATTGTGAGCCTCTATATGCACTGGTTTATGAAGGAAAATATTGACCTTGTCTCTGCAGAAACTAAAGTGGGGATCATTATCTTAGTTAAATCTAATTTTGACTGTAAAATAGACTTAAAATCAGATTTTGAATTGGAATGATATATGTTATGAGAGTGTGCACCACCCAAAGAAAAATAGAAATAGTCAATAAGCGGAAAAATATGCTTAAGGTGATATATATATATATACCATTACTACACAAAAAAAAAAAAAAAAATATATATATATATATATATATATATCTGGGGCCATCTGCCTCCCTGAAGGTGAAGCCAGCCATCAGGATGTGCTAGTTGTGTGTCTGTGTGTTTACCTGTAGCAGTAACCTCTCATCTCCCTCAATGACCGCCTGGTTCCACTGTATGACATCGGAGAACGGCAGCTCCCAACCGTTACTCAGCAGCACTGGGATACACGCCGCCTGGACGCACACGCACACGCACACACACACACACAGATAAGAATTGATTTAGCGAGTCTTGGAGAGAAACTTTGACATTGATAAACCAACTGATAACACACAGAAAAAGTCCATATATATATAAATATATAATTGAGATCAGCTGCAGTCTGACTGGCTTCCTCCTCGCTGCCAGCTCTTCCTTGGCAGTAAACAACACAACATGACATCCTACAGCTGACTGAATATAAAGTAATCTGATTGAGATCAGCCACAGCTGCTTGGCACTGCAAGGCTGAGCAGACAATATCAATACCTTTGTGTGTAAATGTATGTGCATCTGAGTGTGTGTGTGTGTGTGTGTGTGTGTGTGTGTGTGTGTGTGTGTGTGTGTGTGTGTGTGTGTGTGTTTAAGACCCCTATAGGGTGGCTGGAATGAGTAATACTTCCTATTTCTCCTTTCCCAGGAAGCCCCAGAGGTTTGTTGAAGTCACTCACGCGCATGCAAACACACAGATAGGGCCGACAGGGCCGACTCTTTGTGTACTAATTAGGCACAACCTCTGAGGGGACATATGCAGGGAAGTAGCCAAGCTGATGGGAGTAAAGAGGGGGATGTGAGGAGAATAAGAAGGAACCAGTTGATACGTGGAGGCATCATGCTTAAACAGATTTTTGATGTTGCCTTATCCGCTCCTTCTCTGGCAGGTTTTTGAGGTTGTTCCACTTTTTTTGCTCTCCCTGTACTCCCTGCCCTCCTGCCCTCCCCATTTCTCTCCACCCACCCTGCTCTCTTCCTCTGTATATGTGGTCTGGAGTGTTGATGGGTCTGGCCCCCCCCTCCCCCCCCCCTAATTAAACCACCAGAGAACAGCAGCAGCAGCCAAAATTGGCGGAGATCAAACGCCCTCTCTGGCCCACCGGGGGCTCCCCCACTACTGCATTTCATCCCAGAATAAACCTGCTGAAGGACACTCGAACAAATAGGAGGACTTGTGTGTGCATGTAAGTGTCAGAATGATCCGTGGGTTAAAACGAGGCCACAGACTCCCAGAGCAATAATCCAAGGCCTCAAAATTTGAAATGCAGCCCGAGGCTCGTCTGAGTCGTCCCCCCCAAGAGATGAGGCACTCTGGGGGTGAGTTTCAAACATCTCAAGCCCTCCCTGCCTGGTAGGCTAACATGAAAGCCTGTGTGCTGTGTAGTTGCTTTTGGTTTGTTTGCATTGGGAAATAGAGAAAGAGGAGGGTTTGAGTAAATGTGTGTGTGTGTGCAAATGTGTCCGTGTGTATTGGAAAGCTGGCAGCAAGTTTCATGCCACACTGGTATCGGTATTTGCCAGTTCTTCCGTGGGGCTTGGCTGGCACCAAAATACATGAAATGAAAAATACACACAACTAAAAAAAAAAAGTCGTAAAAAGTGCCTTAAATGTAAAAAGAGAGAGAACGGCAGGGGAGGAAAAGACTACGAGAGGACGAATGAAGAAGACGAGGAGAAAGGGACCATGACTGCTGCCTGCTG